>JASDQU011404450.1:82045-99738 GCA_032191745.1 Picea mariana
AGAAGGGCTGAGAACTTGGTGTCAAGGGTCGTGAAGCGCGAGGACACGAGAAGCGGCGAAGTGGCGAGAAGACCAGGAGCCGTCCATCTGAAGAGGACAGGTGGCAGAGATCGAGGGATCTCGTGAACTTGGAAGTTCGCAAGGTGAGAGGCCAAACATTGGGTACTCCAAGTCGTGAAGACACGAGGAGCAAGAAAGAAGGATAGCCGTTGGATCGGCTAGAACCTGCACGAGGTTTAAGCCTTCGAAAGGAGAGGTCAAAAGTCCCAACAGGTATCAGGATATCGGTCATCGACATATCGGGATATTGGAGATCGAGGATCTCCACGGTGAAAGTCCCGAAGGAGGAAATCCCATCGGCATATCGGAGGTCGACATTTCGGGAGTCCTGAAGACGAGGCATCCGGGACATTTGAAGTTGCAAACAACGAGAGGTGATCATGACCGTCCATATTGAAGGGACGCGTGGCAGCGAGCGAGGCCATCGAAAGAGGAGACTCGATAGGGGAGTCACATCGGGAGATCATGCATCGGGATATCGGGAATCCTGTGGGCACAAGTTTTATGCCTTTCGGCATTGTGATGTCTGAAACCCCGACGAGAGGTAAGAATGCGGTCACGGGGGATAGCGGTCATATAGGCTAGGAGCTTAGCCAGGAGGGCTAATGAATAAAGCGTCGTATCGACAGATCAACGATCAGGAGTTTGAGGGGACAGAGGTTCTCGACATCAGAAAAGACGAAACCCCAAATCCCGAAAGACATAAGGTTGCGGTCTTATGAGAATCGGTCACATGGACCAGGGCATAGCCAGGAGGGGCTAAGGCCAGAAGGGAGCACATCGGCGAATCAGAGTTTGCGATTTCAACAGGACAGGAACTCTCGGCGACGGGGATCACGAAACCCTAAAACCCAAAACTGAGTCGGGGAAGATCACGGTTGAGTGTAGAGAGCCGTGTGGTTGAATTAAGGACCTGTGGATCGGGTTTCTAGTAGAGGTTCCACGGAGGAATCGAAAGAGCCGCTTCGGCTCGCATGAGGAATTGAACGATCTTGTGAGCGGACGTAGGGTGCGTCTATCTTGTCTGCATCACAGAGGCAGGATGTAGTTGGGCAAGACCAATGGGATCAGCTTCGTGTTTTCCAGGTCATCGCGGTGCTTTCTTTTTTTCTCCGTCGTGGATCGGGATGGCCCAGATTGACGTCCAATAAAGGGGGATTCTCACAATCCTCTCGTCGATGAGGCTTATACTCTTGCGGACATGACCTTCTCAGCCATAAAGTCTATCAAGATTTTTTCCAGGTAACGGAACCATTTGTTGGCATAGGGGCAGACCCAGAGTTCAACGCTTCAACATTGCACCCAAAAAACGCTAACTACCGACCCTTTCGGCAACACCTATGAAGCAAATGAAGTCTCAACCGAGGTAGAGGCAGGGGGGGTTGCAGGACTCAAGTGTCTACAACCTAGTTGGGACACAGATCTATGATCACAATACTTAAAAGAGCACTTAGAAATTAACATTCATTAGTCTTTAACCCTTATTCACATCGCAGGTTAACCCTTATTACATAACAACGCAGTATTAATCAAGATCTAAGAACATCTAACCAGTTAGTACATAACATCTGAATAGATCTAACATTCATTCACATATAAAGCACTAAACATCAATGGATCTATCTATCATGCATCACGATGAGGAAAATACAAACAAAAACATCATGAATAACAAAGCACATCAACACAGGATATACGTGGTTCACCCCAGTGTGGGGCTACGTCCACCAATATTCTTCTCTTCTTATTAGTCTCTTCCAATATTCTTACATGCACCAAGCCACAAATCCAACTCTGCACAGGACAAGAGATCTGTGCACACCTCGCCAGATCCTCCTTCCCCGAGTTAGGTCCAAGCACAAATCCTTACGCAGTCTGTCTGCACCAAGAACTTACAAAATGCTTGCACTTAGCTCTGCAAGCCTTAACACATCTTCTTGCACATAGCTAACATTAGCGCTAAGCCATTGGCCTCTCCTTACATCACCTAGCTACTTATTTATACATTAAAAAAAGGGCCTAAGCATGGGTAAGACCCATGGGTCGACATCCCATACCCTTCACATAAACCCAAAAATCCCTCAAAATGGGTGAGATCCCACAATCTCCGCTTCGTCGGGGCGCTCCGTCTTCGACCATCCCGTCAAAGTCCCAAAAATGGTCAAACCTGACCAAGATTCTCCCAAAACTTGGTCGAGGGCCAACAAGGTCCAAGATGAATTGAATTATTTATAGAGAGTATTCTACAAAAGAGCCCAATATTTCAATGGATGGAGTCAATATGTGATCAACATCTACACCAAACACAGGCATGGAAGATGCAGTAGGAAGGAATACATGTTTAATTCAATTATGTTAAAAGTGGCAAGATTATCTTGGTGATAACCCTCTTGAAACCCCTCTTATGAGTTAAAGGGAAATTATTAACATCGACCTTCGCCTCAAATATTGGAAGGAATCCTCTAAAAAGGTATGGAAATGTATTCAAGAAGAATTGGCACATTGTGCCAAGATATGACAAGTAAGAGAAACACTTGCAGTGAAATGTAACCTCCTTTATTTCAATGCAAGTGATATTTTTATTCCTCGAGATGAAGTTATGAAGGCTCTCAAAGATTATATCCAATATGTCATGCCATTTGATCTCTTCCAAGTATCACCAGACCATGCATGAACAAGTACATTGAAGATCCAACTAGGTAGATCACATTGATTAAATCATTTTTGTCTAAGATAGAAAATTATGGAAATAAAGTAGAGCAAAATATTTCTTTATTCAAACCCCCTTTAGAACAACATCTCCCACAAACTAAGTTTATTGAAAAAAAAACTGAGGTGTGGAAAATTTATATTGAGAAATATAAAAGGGGAAAAGGAACAAGTGTCTATAAGCCAAGTGGGGAATGTAGGAAGTTAGGGAGATGAAACATTCCAACTACCTAGATCTTGTTTTGTATAAATGATTTGGATTGGATCATTATATTATTTTTCATCTATCTCGATGCTTAATGGGTGAAAATTTTGGAGGAATCAATGTGTAGAGACATTTTAGCAACTGGTCCAAATTTCGAAATTTGGATCCAAAAACCTATCTAAAATCTTCCAGAGCCATTTTGAGGGATAAAACAACACTTTTTTATGGTCCAAACCTTACAAAGGAGTCATCCTATATATTCCACACATAGATACCTTTCCAATAGTACACACATTTCCTGAATCATAGTTTGTATGTGAAAGTTATGCCTCTCGCAAGTTGACCTACCATATTGATCACCATGGTGCGAGTGGATGCCATGTTAACCTCCATTACTTAAACATGTGGGGATAGCCATGTAGTGTATTTTTTGAGAACATTCTAGAAATTCCAAAGCCTTATCACAATTTATGTTTGAGAAAGTCAAAACCCTACCGCTATATGGCTATCGAGCTATGTAAAATACTAAGTTGTTAGGAGGAGAAGTGGTTCCATTCTATGATATTGTATTTTGTTCCATAGTAGAGAAGGACAACTGGGAGTGGGATATTAGAGAGCATAACATAGGGGGTTAATGTTCTATAAGAATCTAATAGGCCATAGGTCTCAAGTAACTCCATAGAGAGTGCCTTTTCCTTTGTGTTTGCATTATTTTCATACCAGAGAAAAGAGAGTAGAGAAACCTCACCTTTGGGATAGGTTTTCTCCCATAAAGGTTTCCCAGAGAAAATATGTTTTATTTTGTGGATGGTGTGTGATTGAATTTTACTATTCTCTATTTTATCTATTTCATGAATAAGAAGAAAATCAACAACTAAAGATTTTAGAATCTAAAGGAATTTAACCTTCATAGGTTTATTTCAGTTTTATTTATAGATCTGTTGTGACAAACAAACTATTCCAATGAAATATCCATGTGTTGGTTTGATGTTTTGACTGTTTTTCCAATGGCCAAATCCTTTTTGCATACGACAATTATACATTCTATGCTCTTATTTAGCCATTTTTAAAGGTATTGTCAAGATTTATGCATCAATTCACCATGGAGTAGCATGAGGTATGTGTAATCATCATTTTGCAATGGTTTTATTATTAATTCATCTTCAGTTGAATGATTACACTCATCTAATTTTTCTTTTTTGCTTGCAACAGGTCAAAAATGCGATCCGATCTTCCATCTAGACCTTCATTCGAACCTTCATCCGGCACTGTTACAAGCAAAAAACTTCAAGATTAATTTGTGGGAGGATGAATTTGAATCAGAAAATTTTTTCACATGGGTTTTGTGCGTAATATGCCCAATTAGGTCCCATGCAAGTCATTTCCTACAATTGTGGATGGATTTAGAGCACTTTGTGGTCCTCGATTCGACATCTGACACTCCATCCAACACTCAGAGCACATAGGAGTTGGTGGTTAGAACATTGGAGGGCTTTGATGGATGAATCAGGAACGTGGGTTTTGTGCCCACTCATGCCCTCCAGCTATGGAACTCAACACATCTAGACTTGAGCAGTTGTAGAGGACACTATTTTGATTGCACAAGACTGTTGGACAAAATAATTTTGTTAATGGAATTTAATGAATTATTGTTTTTAGAGAGTTTCGACTCTTCCAGTGGTCAAGCTCTTAGCTATGTACAAACTCTATAAATACTGGCTTGACTATGCCACTAGAAGACGATTTTATATACACAACCATTATATTGGATTACTCTTTAAAAACTCAATTTTGGTATTAATATAAATGGTGTGCTGAGCTTGTGACTATATTTTGAGTTGGAGCAGTACCACGACTGTCTGGGGGGGGGCACCAGTGGTTTGGGTATCTGATTTATTTGTTGTATATTCATCTCTCTGCATCTAACTCTCTTGTGCAGGCTATTAGTCAATTTATCTCTCCTTGTTTAATTTATAGGTTGTTTATAATCTTTGATTATTCAAACATCTGTGCATTCTCTCAGATAATTTTTGTATGCAAGTTACTTACTCAAATTAAGCTTCATAACTCTATACATGATTTCGATCGTTTCACTGTCCATATATGCGCAAATCCTCCATTTCTAATTTATACAAATTGTATTTTACTGTGCAAGCTTGTATAAGTTGTATTCTGCTTTGTAAAGTTACATAAGTTGTATTTTCCTCTATAAGATTAACAATGTATATAACAATACTTTATGACTCTTTAGAATATGGTTTAAAACTAACTCCTACAGAGCTGCAATTATTATCTTTGTGTTATAGTTTTCAGTTTTGGTATGATAGGGTAATTGGCAATTTCAAATCTCTTTTGAATATTGTTTATGAATTGTGTTGATATAAAATATATACATAATCAATTGAAATTTCTTTAATGGCAAAGTTTTCCATCTTATTTCTACTTTACATTTTCTATGTAGAAATCAATTATCTAATATGAATTATCATAGATTTAGATTCCTAAATAAAAAGAGTAATTAGAATAGTAATCTTTCACGACTAGTCTCATATTTTGCATAATAGATTCTTCCATTAGTTTGTTATTCCGGTACCAGTTTTCAATTTTTCCCCTGTACTGATTTTCGCACCTTAGTTTGTTTTATTATTAGAGTGTGTTGCCAACATTAGATTAGATTAGGCTATACTAGGCTAGATTAGAGCTCTAGACCTGCACATACAATGCTGGCACCTCGAAGCTTACGAGCCTTGGGTTGACAATTTAATGTCGAAATAGATAGCATATATTTTACTCGACATTTTTGGTGTCGTTGTTGGGGAGGTGCTAAAGGGATTAGAGCTTAGGTAGGTAGGTTGATTTTAATTACACAACAAGGGGGGGAGAAACGTTAAGACGAGAGGTAAGAACCTGCGCATCCATTTTAGTGGGTTGCTCCAAAGCCTTGTTGTTCCCTTTCCGCAAGAGTGTTTACTTTTTCTGCAAGTTTGCTTAGTTTTCTTAGTTTGTTTACTTTTATCAGTTTGTTTACTTTCCTGAAATTTACTTTCCCACAAACATGCTTTCTTTCCTTCGCAATGTGTTTACTTTTCCACAATTTCTTTTTCCTGCCAGTGTGCTTATTTTACTGCAAGAGTGCTTTCTTTTATTTCTTTTATGCAATTTTTATTTCTTTCATGCAAGTGTGCTTCCCTTTTGCAAAGTGTGTTTATTTTTCCTTCCAGTGTGTTTACTTTCATACACATGTGAGTTTGATTTCGTTCCTACAATCGTATTTTATTTTATGCTTTGATTTCTTTCCTACAAGTATGATTTATTTTATGCAAGAGTGGTGTGTTTGGTTTGCGCAAATATGATTTAAATATGTATTTCATTTTTTAGGTAGTTGTGATTAAAATCTTAAAAAATCTATAATAATAAAAAAAAAATTGGGTATTTTAAGAACCCTAGACACTGATCCATGTCTGAGGTAGGATCCATCAACCAACATAATGAATTCGAAGGTGACCATTAGTTTGTAAGAACTCTCTCAAATCCTAGCAGCAACTGGGATTTCTTCTTTTCAGGAAGAACACATCTTGACAATAGTCAAGAACTTGTCTACCTCTCCATAAATATTAGAAGAATCAAGGTCCTATGAGATACAAAATGATTTTCCTTTCCAAACTGCGAAGGAAGCTAAAAAATTATGGACTACATCCAGTGGAGAGAAATCACTAAGACCCGAGATTGAGGATTTTTCAACATTCATCTTAGTAGATCCTTTATGTACTTCAGGAATCAATCATCCAGAAGAAGAGGATTTGCATAACATGATGAAGGAGAACATATAAATTACTATTGATGAACATCAAGATTACATTGAAATTTGGTTTCAAGAGGTCATCAGGCCACAATACTATTATCTTCTTCAACACCTTCTCATGCCAAAACAAGTAGGTTGGTTGGTTCTTCATATCCAGATAATCACTGCGGTAAATTTTTCATATGTGGATATGGGTATGTTTCTTATCTTGCTTCGCACATGGTTACATTGGAAAAGTTCTTACACTTGAATAAAGATTTTTCTTTCTTTTTAGGTAGAGTAGGATAATAAATAAAAGATGCATGTTGTTAGTTTAGCTTAAAAGTCTAATGCAACCTCATTTTACATTTTCTTTTTAATAAAATAACTATGAGATACATGTTCCTGTGACTTGATCTCATTGATCTCGTTAGTTTTTGATATTTTAGAGTGTGGTTTTTGACAAATAGTTTTAGAAACTTTTTGCAAGTATTCATCTAACAACAAGTGGACAAATCCAAAGAAACAAAAGGGAAGTATTTTACTCCAAAAGAAGATGTTGCTATATTTAAACTCTATTGTCTGCTTAATCATCAATTGGATAATGACTTTTTATTATGCTTAGAAATTGATTATTGTAAATTAACCATTTTTTTCAAAGATTTCTATCTTCCTTTATCTCAAGGAATCTTTAATGGAAGTTGCTCATAACCTCCACCACTATAGGATATAAGGAAGTGACACCTTGTCTTATCAAACCTAGAGGTTACTCGTACAATTTCCCCAAGAACCCTGAGTGGGTGAGTAAAGTATATTTATGAAAGAGTAGCAAGAAGGTATGAGTAGCGGTTAGCCATGGAAACATCGATATAACTTTAAAAAAGATGAAAGTGAGTAGGGCCTGAAGATACCTTTCTATTATTTTCCAATGGTACCATCCACTACACACTAAAAATGCTTGATTATACGATATCTTTAGATAGGATACGTCCACTTAAGTATCCCTTACATCAAGACAATCTATAAGGAATACATAAATAAGACTCATCCTCTAACTTAAATACCATCCTAGTTCAAAATAAAAAAATTCAGAGATGCCTCCCCATCTTCTTGCAAAACTCAATCTTTATACAAATATATTAAAAGATGGTGGACCAGTCTTTGTTGTAAAAGGGTGTAAGAGGCTAACCTACCAAGATACTGAACAAGTTTTCTAGCAGTGGGTACCGACCTATGGTATGACTAGGTAAACCCACCGGAGTATTGAACATTCTTGCTGGCAGCGAGGCATTCTAACTAGTGAGGGTGATGATTTGACAAACAATAAATAAAATTCCTAAATCTTAAAACTTGTCATGATGTACGACATTACTTGTAGGCAAAGCTGAAAAAAAGTATGCATGGTTAAGCAAAGGTCAATGAACTCCATCAATCTGCCATTGGGAACTAACTTTAAGACAAACCTAAGACTCTCTCGCCTACCTCTTCTTAACTATACGTAGGATGTTTTGTCCTACCGGTGGGGCCATATTTTAACCATCTTGTCAGACTAATGTGTGAAATTTATCTCTACACTTGGAAAACTGTAAATCTTAGGCTATCAGGAGAATTGACTAGTTACCTATATATTTTATTGTGAGGTCTCACAATACTTAGGAGTGGGGTAGGGGTTTCCTGAGCTGAAAAATGATAAACATTTCCATCTGTATTACAATCCATGAGAAGAGGAAGTAGAATATCTGTCAAAAATTCTGTCATATTGTTTCTACAATATCCTGGGTTATTATATCAACATTTGTTTGTATTGGTATGATAAATTTTATACTGCTAACATCACTGTGTGTGTTATAAGCATGTTGTACATTTTTATGTTTCTATAATGGAAGATTGCTTAACTAGTTCCTTGTGACAATTACAGATCAATAACAAATTGCTAAATGATTACTATCGTCTGTATTACAAGCCTATGAAAAGAGGAACACATTGTTTTATATTGTTACAGAATGATGACAAGGAAATCAATAATGGATAATCCTATTCATACTCATCCTATCCATGCTCCATGCTCATGTTCACCATGCCTGCCATAAATTGTCCAAGATGAGTGCTATGGGTGAACGCCCATTTATGATGGGATAATTTCCACTTACATAGGAGGACTAGACAGAGTGCTATCTGGAGGACTGGATGGAGTGCCATCTGGAATACCAGATGAAGTGACATATGGAGGATCATATGAGGTATGTATATACTGTAAATGATCACGATCACATGCAGGTATGATCGCTCGAAATAATTGCACCCATTGCAATGGTAAGTTAGATGAATTAAATGGTGTATTTTTAAAATTTCATTTTGTGATCAAATTAAAATTACAAATGCATTTTATGATCAAATGTCCAAATCGAAGACTTGGACACTGATCTAATTTCTTACACTATTTTCTTTACCTCCAAAGTACAAAACATTCAAATTCAAACTCGCCAAGAAAACTCTTGATTCCCCTGTAGCCTCATCTGGTAAGAAAATTAAGAAGCCTGCTGATAATTCCCAATTTCCTTCAACACATATCAATTCTAAACCTAAAAATCTACAATATTCATTTCATCAAGATTTTCCTTTGTTTCCTACAAAGAGGAGAGGAGCTAATTGATTCAAGAGGAAATCCTTTCGAAGAAGCACCCGAAGTATGAGTGGCAAGCCCAATATAAAACCTCCAAGTACTTTGGATCCTATTCAATTGTCTTCCAACCATGAGAGCTCCCATGAAAGACTAAAATAAGTTTATGCAGAGGATTCTAAGCCCGATAAAGAGGTTGAATCCGAACCTATTACACAAAGTCTCCCTCACAAAAACATTGTTACTCCTTCCTCCTAGATGCCTACACTGTCTTCTAAAGTTGATATACCTTCTACATCTATCAAGGAGCCCAAGACTTCATCTCTTGAACCATCTGATCAAACCCCATCTATTGAGAAATTGCAACAAGAAAATGCTCAGCTACTTCAACAATTGGCAGAATGAGAAACTGCAGATAGGCATTTGCATCATGACAATGTTGTCCTACAAGAAAAAGTAAAATATCTTCAACGATTGGTTGATCAAATGACCACCATCAATAACAATATATAGATGCAATTGAAACATCGCAAAAGGCCTAAGACGAAGCCCCCGAGGCATGAGGGAGAAGATTCTAAAGCCAATCTTCCCCCTCCTTCATGAGTATAGTTATGTCAAGTGATCTATTTTTGTTTGCAGAGGGACCTGCAAATCCTTATGCGTGGAAGATATTTTGTTTTGGTGTTTTTACTATTTTTCCAATGGCCAAATCCTTTTTGCATACAACAATTATACATTATATGCTCTTATTTAGCCATTTTTAAAGGTATTATCAAGCTTTATGCATCAATTCTCCATGGAGTAGCACGCGATATGATTAATTCATCTTCATTTGAATGATTACATTGATCTAATTTTTCTTGTTTGCTTGCAACAGGTCAAAAATGTGATCCGGTCTTCCATCCAAACCTTCATTCGGCACTCTTACAGGAAGCGAAATTCAAGCTTAATTTGTGGGAGGATGAAGTTGAATCAGAAAAATTTGGCACATGGGTTTTGTGCGTAATATGCCCAATTAGGTCCCTTAGCAGCCATTTCCTAAAATTGTGGATGGATTGAGAGCAGTCTATGGTTCAATTCGACATCTAGCACTCAGAGCACAGAGGAGTTGGTAGTTAACACATCATGGGGCTTTGATGGATGAATCAATAACATGGGTTTTGTGCCCACTCATGCTCTCCAACTATGGAACTCAACACATCCAGACTTGAGCAGTTGCAGAGGACGTTATTTTGAGCGCACAAGACTGTTGGACAAGATAATTTTTGTTAATGGAATTTAATGA
The DNA here is from genome assembly GCA_032191745.1 of Picea mariana. NCBI lineage: Eukaryota > Viridiplantae > Streptophyta > Pinopsida > Pinales > Pinaceae > Picea > Picea mariana. The sequence goes on from JASDQU011404450.1 coordinate 92,706, forward strand.
ATTGTTGTTTTTAGAGAGTGTCGACTCTTCCTGTGGTCGACCTCTCAGATATGTACAAAATCTGTAAATACTAGCTTGTCTATGCTACCAGAAGACAATTTTATATACACAACCATTATATTGGATTACTTTGTAAAAACTCGATTTTGGTATTAATATAAATCATGTGTTGAGCTTGTGACTGTATTTTGAGTTGGACTAGTACCACGAATGTCTGGGGTGCCCACTAGTGGTCTGGGTATCTGATTTATTTGTTGTATATTCATCTCTCTTCATCTAACTCTCTTGTGTAGTCTATTATTCAAGCTATCTCTCCTTGTTTAATTTACAGGTTGTTTATAATATTTTCTTATCCAAACATCTGTGCATTCTCTCAGATAATTTTCATATGCAAGTTACTTAGATTAAGATTCATAACTCTACACATGATTTTGATCATTTCACTTTCCATATATGTGCAAATCCTCCTTTTCTAATTTATACAAATTTGTTAAGATTTAAGCTTATTATTAGGTTTCTTTTCAATTTACTAGATAACCATAGCATAGATAGGATCACTGAGAAATACATAATCACAAGAGACACATCATTTATCCTGGGAAACCCTCATGGGAGAGAAAACCCAACAAAAACTTCCTTAATATAGATAGCCAATACAATGCCAAGAGATAACTCAAACAATACAGAAAGTCCTCTCCCAAGAATGCGCCTCTCTCTCTCTTCTTCTCCAACCGCAGCTCCGAACTTGCAGTCTGATGAACAAGTGATTGAGTGAACAAATGAGGCGCTGGCCTCTCTTATTTATACAATCTGGCAGGTGTGAACCGAGGTGTCTTTTAAATGGCAAGGCCGACTTCTCATTTTAGGTGGTTATAACCACTTTAATATATTTTGGGGGCCAACTTCTCATTTAGCCTATTACAATTAGGGTTTGACCAATCTGCAAAATGGAATTGATCTAATGAATAATACATCAATAATAAATAGAATAATCTTTGCAGATACATTATTTCAAAACTCCCCCTTAACAAGAAGGGTATTCTACAATAACATTAGGCGAGAGAGAGGGCAACATCATCAACAACATATAGGAACACTAACTGCCATATCTATAAATCATCGAAAGTTTTTCTCATCATCAATATCATCATTCACAACAGGGAACTGGAATGGCATCATCATCCTCATCAACACGAGGCTAAGGTAACATCATCATCATCTTCAGCGTGAGGCTAAAGTAACATCATCATCTTTGACATGAAGGATGAAATAACATCATCAACATCATAATAATCTTCAACAAGGAGCTGAAGTGGCATCATCATCATCATCTTCAACAAGAATCTGAAGTGGCATCATCATCATCATCTTCAGCAAGAAGCTGAATTGGCATCATCATCATCAACTTCAGCAAGAAGCTGAAGTGGCATCATCATCATCATCTTCATCAAGAATTTAAAATGGCATCATCATCATCAACTTTAGCAAGAAGCTAAAGTGGCATCATCATCATTAACAACATCACAAGGCTAATACAACATCAAAAACAAAAATATCACATCACAAAGGCTAGAGCATCATCAACAACAACAACATCAAATCACGAAGGCTGGTGCATCATCAACATCAGCACTAGGCTGAGAGTCTTCAGCATGAGGTTGGCATCACAACACGAAGTTGGCTACACAATATCATCAACATGAAGATGGCATCACAACATGAGGCTGACACATCATCACAACACAAGGCTGGCATGTCATCAACACAAGGCTGGCATCAAAACACTTAGGTTGGCACATCATCACATCACAAGGTTGGCACATCATCACATCACAAGGCTAACATATCATCAACATGAAGATGGCATCATAGCACTAGGCTGGCACATCATCACAACAATTAAGCTAGCATCAAAACACTAGGTTGGCACATCATCACAACACTAGGATGGCTCATCATCACACCAATTAAGATGGCACATCATCACAACAATTAAGTTGGTGCATCAACACAACAATTAAGATTGCACATCAACACTACTCCCCCTTTTGAGGGAGGTCCTTTCAGACTATACCAAGCTTATCTCAAAAGTGCTCAAACTTTACATGAGATAGAGGCTTGGCCAACACATCAACAATTTATTCATCCATGCTAAAATATTGGAGTTTTATGGCTCCTCTCTGCAACATATCATGAATGAAGAGATACAAGATCTCTATGTGCTTCGACTCATCATGGAACACAAGGTTCTCCATCATCTTTATACAACTCTGGTTATCATATAGAATCATGGTGGGTTCCATCTCTAGATCAAATAGATCTGTCAACAACATCCGAAGCCATATGGCTTCACAACTGGCAGAACATGCAACAATGTATTATGCTTCTGCCATGCTCGAAGCAATGTTGAATTCCTCCCTACTATGCCATGAAGTCATGGTTGACCTCAGACTGAAACAACATCTTGAAGTGCTCTTTCTATCAGAAACACTTCCAGCTCAATCTGAATCAGTGTAACCACTCAGTCTGAAGTCATGATCTCTAGTATAATGGAGGCCAAAATTCAATGTACCCTTAAGGTATCTCATCATATGTTTTGCAGCAACAATTTGAACACGTCTAGGTTCTACTGGATACTGACTCAAGGAAAAACATATATCTAGCCTGGTATTCATTAGATACATCATTGAACCAATAATTTGTCTGTGTAGATTAGCATCAACCAATTCTGATGAGGTATCTACCAGGAGCTTCAACTTCGTTTGCATGGGTGTGTACATGGATTTTCATTTCAAAATGTCAACCCTTTTCAATTGTAACTGCATACTTCCCTTGGTTAAGGAATATCTTCTCTGTGCTCTACCAAACTTCAAGGCCTAAGAGATAATGCATTTTAGGTCTTCCATCAAACTCTATAGCGAGCTCCTTCTACAATCTAGGATGAGCTTTTCTTCATCTTGTCAAGAATACATCATCTACATATAATAGTAACATCACTTGGCTCATCATTCATAACCTTCAGATAAACTTTAGAATCAACTTTACTCTTGGTAAAGCCCAAGCTTGTTAGGAAACTGTCAATTCTTTCATACCAAGTTCTAGGAGCTTGCTTCAACATGTACATAGCTTCCTTTAACTAAAATACATGAGTCTTTCTATCTTCAATCTTCAAATCAAATTTTCTCATTACTTTGTACCAATCTGGTACACTTGCTCAATTGCAACTCAATATGCACAATCATGTGCTAGCTCTATGTGCTCTCTGCAAAGAACTATCTGTCTCACTTGATTGAGAATATGTCCTCTCCTCTTTCTACAACTATTCCTTTAGGAACTGGGACTCTTCACCTGCACCTTCTCTAAGGCTGAGAATGATTGCTTCATCCTCACTGCGAATGCTAAAATATGTGAGTAACTCCTCTTATTCTATCATGACAACAACTTCATCTGAAACTGAGAGTGGCTCAATAACTGAAACTTAAGATAGCTCTTCTTCTTTCATGGAGATAATTCTATCTTTTATCATAGTCATGTCTCCATGACCCAACTAATGTACTGCACCAATTGCCACTCAATTTTTAAATATGGGGATTGCTCCCCCTGCATCTCATACTATATATGAATCATGGTTGTTCTGGTTGTCTTCATAAATACTGGAACTATTTCTTCAATAAGTCTCTCGTCATAGTCTTCTCCCTTTTGCTGAGAGAATCCTTTGGACACACATCAAGCTTTATACATCTGCAACATGCTTGATCTGTATAGATCAATCTTGGAAGTCAATATTGACTTCTCTTCTAGTCTCACAAAAGAATCCATATCCTAGTCTTTCTGAATGGATTCCTTCTTTTTCACTGAAACAAAGGAATCTTCTAGGAGATTTCATATCTCCTAGGAGTCTCTGAAGTTACGATATAGTCTTCTCATGGAATCTATCTCCCAATCTTGGAAGTTGTCTCTTCATCTGATCCTTTCTGAGATCAGGCTTACTCTCAATTTATTTTGAGTCTACAAGGACTTCATCATCTTTTACAGGGTATACTTGGTGTTGAATACCAAGTCTAAGTATGAAAGACTGATTCAGGCTTCAAACGAGTTCTGCTTCCCGTCAAGGTGGCTTCATTAACCTTTGAACAATTATGTTGTTGGATATTGATCTAATGTTCAGTAATCTTTGGAGCCTTCTGCTCCTTACAATTAATCTTCATATGAGATACTATGAATCTCAAAAGATATATTCTTCTTCATATTCTTTGGTACATGAGTGTATTGGTAACGCACATAGTCTGTTTGATGTCTCATATAATATGTTGCCTTCAACAATATTCACTATAGCTTCCTTAGGGTTATCACTTGTGACCTGAAAGAAGGTCAACAAAACAATAAGAAAGAATAATACTCTTTTGATAATAGTAGATAAAAAAATAGCACAAATAATCATCACAATAGCTCCTTTAGAGCTATCACTTGTGGCCTGTCTGAAACAAAGATCAAAAGTAAGAAATACAATATGAAATGAGGTCAACACTCTTATAGTGTTGTGATCAAACATTCCTCCATGGCAACCTGGAACTAACACAAGGGGTTTCTCCTAGAGGAAATGTTAGTTGTATCAAACAAATGATTACATTAATAATTTATCTCAATATGCTCACATGCTACCAAGTATAATACTTTTCAAGGACTGCTATCAACTATAGTGTTTACTTGTAAAGGGGTAGTCATCAACTTGTTATGTGCAACTTTGAATCTTATCAACTTAATTAATCAAAACTAGAACCTGAAGCCTTGTCCTGAAGAATGAGCTTGTTGCTTTTCTTCCAATTCTCCTTCAGTCAAGATGACGAGTTCTTTCTTCAACTTGTCTTCTTGTACTAAGAAAATATGCTATCTTGATAGAAGGTTGGGTTAGAGAATAAAATCTACGATCTCAACTTTAATCCATCTAATACTTTGACTTTAATTTTGACCAAAGGTTAGTATGATGGTCATAGCTTCAACATGCAATCTAGATCAAAATAATGTCATAACAAATAGATGCATATCAGAATAATCAAACCTGGGTTGCATTATTCCTCTGAATGTGTTGGATATTGAGATCCTTTTGGATCTATGGCAAGAGATCCCTTCTCTTGCAAATACCCTTTAAAGATTAACAATATAAACATATGTGGGTACATACCTTAGATAGAATTTGCAGGTAGTGGCACCATCTGGTAGCAACGAAAATGATCACCAACTCTTAAAAAATTCAAGGGTGACTACAACTGGTACTACGAATGATACTTCAACTATTACTGCAACTGGTTCTGAGACTGCAATTGCAACTGCAATTTAGGGTTTTATGAGGAAACCCTAATTTTTCAAACTTCAAATTTTGAAATTATGATCCAGGGGATAGATGCGCTGAGCTGAGCCGAGTAAGCTAGTGCAGTCAGATTTTTGAAAATCCAAATTTTACCCCCTCAAACTTGACCAACGGATTTCTGGACTGTTGCTTCTAGTTTTCTGGTATTTCTGGTACTTTGTGAAAACTAGGGTTTCAATTTCTGGGAGATCTACCCACTGAAAAGGTGCGCAGAAGGTGCCAAATAATTCCTTGGGTTAGGGCACACTTTTCTAGATGGTTTTGAGGCTGAAAAGCTTCTTCAATAAAAAGCCCCAATTTTCATGTACGACAGCAGTGACGTTTTTCTTCTTGTTGTGAAAGATGCTCTCTTCAACTTAGCTCTGATACCACAATAAGTTTTAAGATTATTATTATGTTTCTTTTCAATTTACTAGATAACCATAGCATAGATAGGATCACTGAGAAATACACAATCACAAGAGACACGTCATTTATCCTGGGAAACCCTCATGGGGGAGAAAACCCAACAAAAACTTCCTTAATATAGATAACCAATACAATGCCAAGAGAAAACTCAAACAATATAGAAAGTCCTCTCCCAATAATCCGCCTCTCTCTCTCTCTTCCTTCTTCTCCAACTGCAGCTCTGAAATTGCGCTCTGATGAAAAAGTGAGTGAGTGAACAAATGAGGCACTGGCCTTTCTTATTTATACAATCTGGCAGGTGTGAACTGAGGTGTATTTTCACTGGCAGGGATGACTTCTCATTCTGGGTGGTTNCATTTAGCCTATTACAATTAGGGTTTGACCAATCCGCAAAAGGGGATTTGGTCATTTACAATACCTGACATGATCAATCCACAAAATGGAATTGATTTAATGAATAATACATCAATAATAAATAGAATACTCTTTGCATTTACATTATTTCAACATATTTTATTGTGCAAGCTTGGATAAGTTGTATTCTGCTTTGTAAAGTTACATAAGTTGTATTTTCCTCTGTAAGACTAACAATGTATATAACAGTCCTTTATGACTCTTTAGATTATGGTTTAAAACTAACTCCTGCAGGGCTGCAATTATTATCTATGTGTTATAGTTTTCAGTTTTGGTATGATAGGGTAATTGGCAATTTCAAATCACTTTTGAATATTGTTTATGAATTGTGTTGATATTAAATATGTACATAATCAATTGAAATTTCTTTAATGGCAAAGTTTTTCATCTTATTTCTACTTTACATTTTCTCTGTAGAAATCAATTATCGAATCTGAATTATCACAGAGTTAGATTCCTAAATAATAAGACTAATTAGAATAGTAATCTTTCATTCCTAGTCTCATATTTTGCATAAAAGATTATTCCACTAGTTTGTTATTCCGATACCGGTTTTCAATTTTTCCCTTGTATTGATTTCCACACCTTAGTTTGTTTTATTAATAGAGTGTGTTGTTGTTAGAAAAACAGGACTACGGAGCAATAAAATAAAACAAATGAGAAAACAAAACACAAAAGATACAAAATACAATAGAGACATAGATTTACGTGGTTCACCCAGTGTGGGCTACGTCCACCAGAGAAATTGCCAGGTCCTTCCTTTATTATTATCCAAAAAATGAAGGGATACAACCTACAACAAAACCTGCTGTAACTTCCTCTTCGTTCTCTCACAGTCTCCTA
>JASDQU011404451.1:1528-13469 GCA_032191745.1 Picea mariana
TATATGTCGTGGCTATGTTCAAATTTGAGTCTTTAACACATAGATCCACAGTGTATTTTTGGTGGCTATGTTTAGATTTGAGTCATATTAGCATGGATCCACAGTGTATGTTTGGTGGCCATGACCTACATTACTTGACATGGATCTTCGAATGTCAGCATTTATTCTTTGAGTCATTTGTATTCTGAGTATGGGAATGCCTACCTCAGTGATGATATATTATTGTACTATATTTCCTTGTTTGTTGGCAGGTTTCCGATCGACTATTCCTTATTCCATACACACACTCGACAAAGTATTTCAGCTATCACTCTATTCTAACTTCATACTTTGGGGGGCTCTCTGTTACACATTATTTTCATCATCCCTATGATTGTTAATGATTTAAACCTATCTGTTTCCTTCAGAGGGGTCAGTGGCCTATATTCTTGAAGAAAGAAGGGAGAATAACTTTCCCTGAGAGAAGAAGTTGCATTTTCCTTTGTAAAAACCCTATTAAAGAGGATTTCCGTAGACTGCACTATATCTAGGGTGCGGAAATACCTGGTTTTCGCAGGATTCAATATATATAGGATGAGGAAATGCCTGGTTTCTATAGGATGCACTATAGCTAAGGTGAGGAAATTCTTGATTTCTGCAGGCTGCACTATAGCTAGGTTGCGGAGTTTCCGCAGGTTGCACTATAGCTAGGGTGCGGAAATTCTTGTATGTGGGAAAAACGAGCGTCTTCTCGATGCTTCTAGAAGGAGAATATTCTATGCTGAGGTTGCCTCCAAACGGTTTGTATCTTACTCACTTTCATGATTTAGTGGGATCATCCTAACCTCCTCACCTTATCCTCTTTAACTTATAAAAGGAGAGGAACTCTCATGTAGAAAGTTAGCTTGATTGGGTTGGAAATTTCTTGAGCTTGTGAGCTTGGTTAGATTGGATTTGAGCTTTGCTTTGTCAAGATAGATTGTGAGTATCTATCAGATCCATGATCTCAGAATCCTTGGAGAAAGAAGTGTGTGGGAAGCAAGGAATCGTTGGAAGGAACCTTACGACATCAAGGCATCTGGTTGTAATATCTCTTCCTATTATTAATATAATATAGTGGCATGCTTCTTTCCCATAGAATTATCTTTATTTTATTGCATAATTCCTTGATCATTATGCATAGGTTGTCATTGAATATATTCTCTCTTCTTTCACTTTGGTTGGTTTGCGTCTCACTGTAGAATCAATATCACAAGAGCACCGGAGTGAAGAAGGGACAACAAAGACATAAGGAAGCGATATTCAAAGGTATTTCACTCATCCTTTCTTTGATGATAGATTCAATGATTAGAACTTAGGGAAAGTGCCATGTCCTTTCTTGTTTTGTTCTAGATCTAGGTGGATCTAGGGAGATCGGTTTATGTCCCCAGTGGAGTCGCCAATTTTGTTATTAGATAAATCGGTAAATGCAGACATAAAATGATCTCCCTAGATCCACCTATATCTAAAACAAAACAAGACAGGACATGGTGCTTTCCCTAAGTTTTAATCATTGAATCTATCATCAAAGAAATGATGAGTGGCATACCTTTGAATATTGCTTCCTTATATCTTTGTTGTCCCATCTTCGCTCTGGTGCTCTTGTGATATTGATTCTGCAGTGAGACACAAACCAACCAAAGTGAAAGAAGAGATAATATATTCAATGACAAACTATGCATATGATCAAGGAATTATGCAATAAAATAAAGATAATTCTATGGGAAATAAGCATGCCACTGTATTATATTAATAATAGGAAGAGAGATTACAATTGGATGCCTTGAATTCGTAAGGTTCCTTCCAATGATTCCTTGCTTCCCACACACTTCTTGCTCCAAGGATTCTGAGATAATGGATCTGATAGCTACTCACAATCTATATTGACAAACCAAAGCTCAAAGCCAATGTAACCAAGCTCACAAGATCAAAAAATTTCCAACCCAAGAAAGCTAACTTTATCTATGAGAGCTCCTCTTTTTTTATAAGCTAAAGAGGATAAGATGAGGAGGTTAGGATGATCCCACTAAATCATGAAAGCAAGTAAGATCCAAACCGTTTATAGGCCACCTCACCATAGAATCTTCTCCTTCTAGAAGCATCGAGAAGATGCTCGTTTTTCCCACGTACAGGAATTTCCACACCCTAGCTATAGTGAAACATGCAGAAACTCCGCAGCCCAGCTATAGTGCAACTTGGAGAAATCAGGAATTTCCTCACCCTGGCTATAGTGCGGCCTGTGGATACTAGGCATTTCCTCACCCTAGATATAGTGCAGCCTGCAGAAACCAGACATTTCTGCACCCTAGCTATAGTGCAACCTGTGGAAATCCTCTTTAATAGGGTTTTTACAAAGGAAAATACAACTTCTTCTCTCAGGGAAAGTTCTTCTCCATTCTTTCTTCAAGAATTCAGGCCACTAACCCCTCTGAAGAAAATATATAGGTTTACATCATTAACGATCATAGGGATGATGAAAATAATGTGTGTACAAAATGAGGCCATTTTGGAGATGGGTTTGAATTTTCTGATCATCCCTATCCCTGTTCCTTTGTTCCCTTGGCATAATATGAGGATAATTGTTGTTCGGTCTCCTGAAGTTGGCTCTTTTATCAACATTTTGGATGTTCTTATAACCTTTCTTCCCTTCGAATTTCATCTTCTCCATTTCTGCAAACAGGTATTTCACCATCTTGGTCAATTCATCTACTTAAGGGTGAGATGTAAAAGAACCAGAGGTTGAGGCCTCAGATCTCCCCCTTCCTCTATCTCTGTCAGCTTTATTTCTAAGTCTATCAATTGCTAACACATTGGATTCTACTTCCAGGGTTGCTTCTTTCATATGAGCCAAGGAGGTAGCTCTTATTTCTCTTAACATGAGGCAAAACTCGGGGTCAAAAGAACTAGCATAAGTGATTTTAGCAGAGGCTTCTGTGCGATTTATCTTAGCAGGGATTTTATTGTACATTTTATTGAATCTTTTGGAAAAATCGAAGACAGATTCTCCCTCCTTTCTCTTTAGAGACCCAAATTCTGTGATATAATACATAAAATATTTTTTATCCACCCCACTGCCTCAAGAAAACATCGTCTAAAGCCTCAATCCCAACAATGGATCGAGGGGTCAATCATATAAAACTTTTCCTAACCTCACCATCTAGGCTCTGGGCAAAAATTCTCATCCACACATCTTCGTTTTCAATATTCATATTGTCTACATAACTGTAGAAGGAAACAAGGTGTTCTTCAACAGTTATATCTTCTTCTCCTATGAATTTGGGCATATACTTTAAGTAAGCTCCAGCAGGGAGAGCATTCATTGGTTGAGGTAGGACTAGAGGGGCGTATATTGCAGCCAATATGGCATCCTTTATGTTTCTAGGAGGTTTAGCACTCGCCATCGGGATATGAGGTGGAGGAGAATTAGTAGGAGAAGGGGTTCAAACAGGGGAGACTGGAACTAAGCTTCCAGAGGGAAAGGGAACCAACAGAGAACTTGAAGGAAAAGCTACAGGGCAGGAGGGAGCAGAGTTTTCTCTCTCTATAAAAGAAACAACTGTGATAAGAGGAGTGGTAAAGCTCGGGGTAGGAAAATATTCTGAGGTTATGGGTCTAATCCACGATACAAATTCAAGGGAGAGAGGAGTGACAAGGATTTCTCCCTCCAATCCCAGACCAAGAGGGGAAAAATCAACAGGAACACTCCCAAAATTTAAAGTTCGAGAAACTCCAGCAGAAGGTATAACAGTAGAATGAGATGTAGAAATTGGAGTTTCTATAGTAGGACAATGAAAATCATCAGAAATACCTAGTTCATAAGCAGAAGAACCTTCACGAGGGGCCTTTCCCTTTTTGGCAATTTTGTTGCTAAGGGCAACTGTGGAGTATACCTCGTGTGTCTGCCTCTGGAAGCCACAACTCAAAAAGTGGAAATAGTGGAGTCGTCATAGTGGATTCTCCTCGATGGATTCACCACAATGGAGTTTCCAGGTGCACAATTGCAATCTTGGATGGTTTTGATATCTGATGCACCTTCAAAATCAAAAACTTCGTTGTCGTTCAATCCCAGGGAAAAGTATTCAATTCATTCCTCGACAATGACACCATAAATGTTAGCACTAGAAGTTACCTCTGGATTGAGGCAGAGGTAAGCCCAATACCCATCAGTTTGTATGTCACAATGAATAAATTTAAGGGTGGTCTAATGGACACAGTCTCAAGATTATATCGCTTTAACTCATAAGATTGGGTTGGCATGCATAGTCAAGTGAGGTCTTGATCTAACTTCACTCAGTGATTTGTTGCATAGTGGTGAGTAGGAGGAAGAACTTATAGAATATGAAGTGGTCTGCTATGGACGACTGGTCTTTTGGCAGCCAAAGGAGAATAAAACTCAAAGGACAAGATCTTATTGGCTTAGAGATATAGGGAACTAAATGAAATTATCATGAACTAAAATCAATCATACATCACAATTCAATAATAATCACCCAACTGGATCATCCATGCCCGGGTCATTCAGTGTTGGAAGGAAAGAAACACAGGGAACTGATTAAAATCGACAGTGGTGTCATTGTGATCAAACATACATCACACAAAAACAACTATCCTCGACTGGATCTTCCATGCTCGAGTGTTCTAATATAGCCGTTACAAAGATATGAAAGGGAAACTTACTTTCATTAGAGAAGAAGTCTCAAATACATAACATAACCAGAGAACCAAAGGATTTTACTAAAAATTTACAATCGAGAGCTCCTCTCAACCATCAAACCTTACAAAATATGAAAAATGAGTATATATACTCAGAGAAACTGCTCCCTTTAGAAATGTGCTCTGGTCATTACATTCAATGCTTGGCGTCTTTGCCTTCATCTGCCTGACTGCACTTGCATTCTTCTATCAGACAAGATCTCAAATTGGTATGGGATTTGCAAGAAAATATGTTGACAAATGGTCCTTGGGTTGACAGTCTGCTCCCATGACTGGCCTTTCCATGCTTTCCATTTATGGGGTGAAACGAGGTTTCAACTACCTCCCCCCATTTCCATTAATTATTGCATTGGGATTGAGACGGAGCCTGACGCCCATGAATTCTCCAAGAGATGTTCGTAACTCCTCCAAATCAAGCCCAACATTTTAGATCCATGCAAACCTTCTGATGAAACCGAAACGAGTGTTTTAGGATCTTGGTATAGATCCTATCCTTCGCTCCATGTGACCTTGGGTCACAACCTTATGCATGCCCTATGAAATTTTGGGATTTCGTATTTTGGGGGTTCTCACTCCCCTTGATTTCAAAAGTCTCGATGCCCGTTTCTGGGAAATGGCCTACTCTGATCAACGGTTGGACTTGCTTCAAAAATGGATGGCCACGATCTTTTCCCTAACAATATGAAACGTCGGCTATGCGATGAGTGTTCTCCCCTCTTTCTAGACTTGCATTCCATGTGATCACATGCTGAGAACACAGACCCAATTCCCAAACGTTTCGAGACTTCACATTTAGGAGGTCTTCCACACTCCTGTCTTCATATTTCCTAATCCGTGAAATTGTGAAATCATTGATCTGGCGCCACATGTTCTACTAGTCTGAACGACTTAGATCCATTTTGAAATTTTGCATTTCGTGAAAATTGCTTGTAACTCATTTCAAAAACCCCGAAACTCGATTCTGTGAAATCATTTATCTGCTGCCATGTGCCCCTCTGCTTCTGAAGGCCCAGATGATATTGTCATTTTGGGACTCGGGGCCATCGACATTTCGGGACTGTGAATGACTACTAGGAAGAATGACAGAGGACTCGGGCAAACAAAAAGGATCAAAGTCAATGAGAGACGCGATTGGCTTTGGATAAACATAAAGACTTAAGGCTGATATTTTTCAGATGATATGCTAAAGAAAACAAGTATATCGAACACGTGAAAACCAATAGAAAAAAAAGTATAAGCTAAGAGGAGGATTTACGATTGGTCTGCAAAAAGAGAAAAACCAGGCAAAAAATTACAGACTTAGGTGGAAAACACAAATCACAAAGCGTGACAGGTTTATGTGCTAACAGATCCCAAGTAGAGAAATCGGTTAATGAAGAAAGGACTAGTGCTTGAATTATCAACCACTCGCATGAGTGGAAGCATGGCCAAAACTACAGAATGTCAGCTTGAATTACCATTGGGTATGACAGGCCAAGCTGACCAGAGTTCCCTTCTGACAGAAGGAACAGGATGGATTGAGAACCATTCTGGAAGAAAGATATACAAATGGATAAGGAGAATGCACAGAGATATCCAACAGATAATGGAAAGAAGGCCTTGAGATTAATGCTAAGTGAGCATCTGATAAACCTCACCGAGGCCATAACAGAGAAGGAAATCTCTGAAAGTTTACAGAGAATAGAACTTGAGCAGAAGTTGAAAAAGAGAAAGAGCCCTTGAGAACTACAAGAGTTCACTGGTGATATCATGGCTTGGAATGGGGGTGGCTAGAGTGCTAAGAATGAATGCTCCAGAGCCTATGGTCAGGTCTAAGGATGAACACCCACATTCAGTTAGTTGGCTACCACCTGTAATAGATAAGTAATTTCATATCTCGTGTGTTTAAGTGGTACTGGTAATTAAGATTGGATATCCTATGAATGTTGCAGGGATAGATATGTTTGCTTAACGATTTATATTGTATCCCATTTTGGTGTCTACTTGATTGTTTAATTAGGAAAGTAGGAAATTATATGGATGGGATATGTTTTATACTCATAAATGCTTACATCTTGTGGGGGATTAAGATAGAGCTATAAACTATGAGTTCATAGAGCTTGGGCATAGTTTCATGTACGCATGTCGACCCTCATAGTTGTTCTGAGTCCCTTGGAGAACAGAGTCTGTTAAAGCTCAGGAGAGATAGTGAATGTATGCACAGGCTCTCTGCGAGGAAAATAGAGACTGAGAACCACTTAATTTCTAGAGTTGAGGAATGAATGTAAGGGGTGCACGGAAGGATTCTTCCATGTGTTACATTCTAGATAAAGAGTGCAAGGCTATTAAGCCTTTCAGATCCAACCAATATCAGGAAGAATAGTGAGATTGAAGTATTGAAAGGGAAGGCTTCCTTGTTTGGATCACGAATGAACGAGAAACTATTCGGACAGAGCCAAGGCTCGATGTGACCGTTGGATACGGAAAGGAGTGTAGGAGTTAACCGCTTGAATCCTTCGAACTTCGCGAGTTCAACGAACTCTGAGTTCATCGTAAGGGAAGTAAAAATCCATAAAGTCCTGAAGTTAATATGGACCCTGAATCTTTGGATCCATCGGGATCCTTCTTGACCATCTGATCTATCAGATTCAAAGTCCGCGCTTCGGGAGAGTCACGTGTTGGTGTGACCAAAACCCTGAAGGCAAAGTTACAAAGAACTTAGGAGACACTCACAAAGTTACCAAACACTCTGCAGCTCAGTAAGGAGTGCTTGAGAGAAAGTTTCCAGGAGGGAACATATATCCCTTTGAGGAATAGAAGGGATAGAGACCTTCGAGGTCCGAGCAGTTGAAGCTCATAAGAGATAGTGCTAAGAGGACACAAGAGTAGGAATTATTCCAAGTCCTGAAGCTCAGAAGAGATAAGTTCTTTTCATAAGTGCCGATGAGTTCCAAGAGACGAACTCATGGGAGGAACAAAGGTCGAGGCCTTTGAATACTTAGAAAATCCTCTAAGCTAGAGAAAGTTGAAAGCTCAGGAGGAGGAGAGAAAACAACCGTCGGATCGGTTGTGGAGAGGAGCCCAGACCATTAGATCAACGTCCAGTGAACAAAGGAAGTGTAGAGGAGAGGAACAAATTCCATATGTTGGATTTGAGCATGAAGGACCAGTAACCATTGGGTCCAGAAGTAAATGCACGAGACTTAACCCTTGTGTGCGGAGGAAAGTGGACTTGTCAAAGTCCTAAAGTCCTGAAGTAAATTGGGACCGTCCATCATCAAGGAGGATAGATGGTGTAAGATCCACAATTTCAGAGGTTAGTGGATAAGTAGGAGGAAAAATAGCTGAAGTAAATCCTAGCTGTTGATTGCTAGGGGACACGTGTCAATAGATCAGTAACTCTAGAGAAATCACTTCAAGAGTTTTCTATTGAGATTTGGAACTCCCGAAGCCTAAAGAGACGGAGCCTAGAAGTAAATCTCAACTGTCAGATCAAAAGGGACACTTGGTAGAGATGCATTTTCCTCGGGTAAAAGTAAAGCTTGATATTTTAGGTTCCTAAGTCCTGGAGAGCCGAAATAGATCTAGACTGTCGGACCCAGAGGGACATGTGATGACAACTCATAGACTTTGGAGAAACCACTTCGATATTTTCAGATTTAGAGTTGAAACTTCCAGATCCTAAAGCACAGAAGGGCCGAAGTGCCAAAGAGATGAAGGGTTGAAGCGTCGAAGGGATAAAGAGCTGAAGAGATATGAGCCTTTAGATCTAGAGGACATGTGACGTGAATGTATGGATTCTGGGTAAAGAGCCGATGTGAACGTCAACCGTTAGATTGTCCGAAGAGATCCGAACCGTTAGATCTAGAGGACAGGTGGTGTGAATCTATGGATTTCAGGTAAAGACCCGAAGTATACGTCAACCGTCAGGTTGTCCGAAGTAGATCTGAACTGTCAAATCTAGAGGAAAGGTGGCATGAATCTGTGGATTCTGGGTGAAGATCCGAAGTAAATCTCAAGCGTCATATTTCCAAAGTGAATATGAGCCATCAGAACAACATCTTCGGGAAATCTATTTGAGAGTTTCTCAATTGAGATTTGAGATTCACGAAGTCCAAAGTTCTAGAAATCCGAAGCAAATCCCAATCGTCCGATCAACCGAAGTATATTTGAGCCATCATATCACTCTAAATAAATCTCAAGCGTTGGATCGCTAAGGAAAATCTGATCCGTCATATACTTTCTTTTCAAGAGAAGGCAAGGTGTTGAAATTACTAAAACAACTAAGAGGGGGGGGGTGAATCAGTTGTAACTATGCTTAAACAATTTTAACAATTAAAACATTATTAATATTTCTTCAAGTGATCATCAACATTATACAACATATGGACAGTGAAATTAAAGAGCATCAGTCATACATAAAGTATACACAGAGACAGATTTTCACGAGGAAACCCATAAAGGGAGAAAACCTCTTCTTCTTCAAAATGATAGGCAGTCTTTTAAGTTCTGTACATCATCTATAATTGAGTACCAACTCAATGTGAGGCTGCTACCTCAGTTTTACAAGCTGCAACTTGTTTGAGAGCACCAACTCTCTAGTTTCTCTAGCACCCACTAGAAGGAAGCACCAACTTTCTGAATGTTCCAGCACCAACTGGATGGAAGCACCAACTTCCAGTTACATGGGCTCCAACATGTATAAAAAAGAACACTTGTTCTCCCTTGCACCACCCTGCCACTCTGGTTTCTCTGGCTGCAACCAGATGGAAGCTTCAACTTCCTGTGTTCAAGTTCTCACTTGAACCTCTGAGAACAACAGTCCTCCAGAGCACCTCCCAACCTCCCTAGATATGAATAAATAAATAATCAGTCAACTACGCAAATAAATCTATTCTTACCAATCTTTCTTTGTTCTGTAAATCTGGTCTTCTACTAACTGTTCTGCTCTTCTTCTCTTCAGTTGTCTATTTAACAGGTCTGCTCTGCATTAACTTGTTCTGTCATTATTCTCTCCTTACACTTCTCTTCATCATCTGTTACTCTTCTCTGAGTCTCATCTCATTCTTTGCATATTCCCCATCTCACCCTGCACATCCTATGAATTTCCTTTCTTACCGTTTCATTCATTTTCTCGTACAGAACAACCAACCCCACACTGTCTGTCTCATTTTCTTTTATACACATCCATGGTGGTTCCCCTTCCCATCTCCTTTAGCAAAATGAAGACAACTGTCCGAGCAACTGAAATGCCAACTGAAACGCTAACTGATTTGCAATCATGAGTCCATTTTGCTAATAGATTCATAATTGGGGAGTTAACTCTGAGGGAGAATAGTAACCTTCCGATCATATTCCAATTTATCTTCTCCATTGGATGAACTTTATTGACATTGCCTTTAAATCGGGTTTCGGCATTTCGGCAATCCTGTGCTGAGTGTCTCGATACTTCATTCCATGATTTCTGAAGTTTCGATACACATCTTTTCTGCGCTAGCTCCTTCCTCAACATGACTATGGTCATAACCAAGCGCCTATGCAAAAAGCACTTTCGTGATATCTCATTTCGTGAATTTTAACACTATGCTTCGTTGATCCCAAGTCAACTAAAATTTGATCGCTTGCCACATGTCCTGTGATTCGATGATCTAGAGTCGATCTTGATTCAACAACTACGATTGAATAGGGATTTTGTATATCGCAATTTCGACATCCTTGTTTCATTGTTTTCTTTGACTCTCCATATCCCGATTCGCGAAACTCCGATATGGTATTAGATCAACGGTCCAGATTTGATCTTGATTTAATGGCTCAGATTACGTCGCGATTTCTCATATCGCGATTTCATGATTCTTGTGATTGTTTCTTGTCTCTCCATGTCGTGATTTGTGAAACTCCGATATGAGGTTAGATCAATGGTCCAGATCTGATCTTGATTCAATGGTTGCGATTGAATCGTGATTTTGCAATTCTTGTTGCATTGTTTCTTGTCTCTCCATGTCACGATTCACAAAACTCTGATATGGTATTAGATCAACGGTCCAGATCTGATCTTTATTTAACGGCTCAGATTGAATCGTGATTCTACATATCACAATTTCGGAATTTTGTATGCCCACTTCTCCTTGTACTTTAATGAATGTGCAGGTTCTCCTTGATCCAATGATGGTCGGGTCCTGCGCTTGGATCTAACGTCTTAGATCTGTCCTTCTCTTTAATGCTCTTCTTGTCTACATTTAGATCTGAGGGCCCTCGTTCTTTTGGGAATTTTGAATGGGATCCAATGATCAGAAATGCTTCTCAAACTTTACGAGCCTTCGATCATTCGATCAATGTTGCGTTGCCTTCGATCATTCGATCTTCCTGAACTTATCTTCTGTTTTCCTATCTGTTACAAACTTCCTGTACTCATGCTACTTGCCATCAATGACAAGCATTCGATGTCTGTTAAAAATTTTCCATTAGTTGTCTGTTAAATATTTACCAACAGTCTTTGCTCTTCCCCGATTATCACTGCACCGCTGATCATCGCTGTTGTACTCAAGCCATCATCACTACTGTACTTGCCATCAATGACAAGTATACGCTGCCTGTAAAATATGCCAACAATCCTCTGTACATTCTTCCTGTACTCATGTCATTCGCTATCTGTTACATATTTGCCAACAATCTCCCCCTTTGGCATTGATGGCAATACAAGCACCCGCATGCATTCGGACTTGACTCTCCTCCCGAACACTTTTCTCCCCCTTTGACATCAATGTCAAAGAAGAGACATTCTTCCCCTAATCTATTGCAAAATATACTCCCCTTGTCGACTATAAGCATCTTGGAAATACACCAGATATTCAATAAATACTCCCCCTGACCAGGTGAACATATTAGACACAAGAAATTGTAACCCCCAATTTTTGACGAAGATATCCAAAAGGGGTCGCTGCTAAAGGTTTAGTAAAGATATCAACAATCTGTTCTTTGGAAGGAATATAATTCAGCTAAACAATTATGTTTGTCACTTTTTATCTGAGAAAATGGTACTTTATTGGAATATGCTTGGTCTTGGAATGAAGAACAGGATTCTTGGAGACACTAATGGCACTGGTGTTATCACAATGAATTGGAATAGGATCAGTGTAAGTTACCTTCAGATCTGCAAGAGTTTGTATCATCCATAAGATTTGTGTGCAACAAGTAGCAGCAGCAATGTATTCTGCCTCTGTAGTGGATAATG
>JASDQU011404451.1:14332-26797 GCA_032191745.1 Picea mariana
AACAATTTTAACAATTAAAACACTATTAATCTTTCTTCAAGTGATCATCAACAGTATATAGGATATGGACAGTGAAATTAAAGAGCATCAGTCACACCTAAAGTATACACAGAGACAGATTTTCACGAGGAAACCCATAAAGGGAGAAAACCTATTCTTCTTTGAAATGATAGGCAGTCTTTTAAGTTCTGTACATCATCTATAATTGAGTACCAATTCAATGTGAGGCTGCTACCTCGGTTTTACAAGCTGCAACTTGTTTGAGAGCACCAACTCTCTGGTTTCTCTAGCACCCACTAGAAGGAAGCACCAACTCCCTGAATGTTCCAGGACCAACTGGATGGAAGCACCAACTTCCTGAATGTTCCAGCACCAACTGGATGGAAGCACCAACTTCTAGTTACATAGGCTCCAACCTCTATAACAGAAAACACTTGTTCTCCCTTGCACCACCCTGCCACCCTGGTTTCTCTGGCTGCAACCAGATGGAAGCTTCAACTTCATGTGTTCAAGTTATCACTTGAACATATGAGGACAACAGTCCTCCTGAGAACCTCCCAACCTCCCTAGATATGAATAAATAAATAATCAGTCAACTACGCAAATATATCAATTCTTACCAATCTTTCTTTGTTCTGTAAATCTGGTCTTCTACTAACTGTTCTTCTCTTCTTCTCTTCCGCTGTCTATTCAACAAGTTTGCTCTACATTAACTTGTTCTGTCATTCTTCTCTACTTACACATCTCTTCATCATCTGTTACTCTTCTCTGAGTCTCATCTCATTCTTTTCATATTCTCCATATCACCCTGCACATCCTATGAATTTCCTTTCTTACTGTTTCATTCATTTTCTCGTATAGAACAACCAACCCCACGCTGTCTGTCTCATTTTCTTTTATACACACCCACATCGGTTCCACTTCCCATCTCCTTTGGGAAAAGGAAGACAACTGTCCAAGAAACTGAAATGACAACTGAAACGCTAGCTGATTTGCAATCATGAGTCTGTTTTGCTAACATATTCGTAACTGGGGAGTTAACTCTGAGGGAGAACAGTAACCTTCCGATCATATTCCAATTTATCTACTCTGTTGGATGAACTTTATTGACATTGCCTTTAAATTAGGTTTCGGCATTTCGACAATCCTGTGCTGAGTTTCTCGACACTTCATTCCGCGATTTCCGAAGTTCCGATACAGATATTTTCTGTTCTAGCTCCTTCCCCAACATGACTATGGTCATAACCAAGCACCTATGCAAAAAGCGCTTTCGCGATCTCTCATTTCGTGAATTTTAACACTATGCTTCGTTGACCCCAAGGAAACGAAAATTCGATCGCTTGCCACAAGTATTGTGATTCAACGATCCAGATTTGATCTTGATTCAACAGCTGCGATTGAATTGGGATTTTGCATATCGCGATTTCGACATCCTTGTTGCATTGTTTTCTTTGCCTCTCCATATCCCAATTCGCGAAACTCAGATATGGTTTTAGATCAATGGTCCAGATTTGATCTTGATTTAACGACTCAGATTACGTCGCGATTTCTGATATCGCGATTTCGGGATTCTTGTGATTGTTTCTTGTCTCTCCATGTTGAAATTCGCAAAACTCCGATATGAGGTTAGATCAACGGTCCAGATCTGATCTTGATTCAACGGTTGCGATTGAATCACGATTTTGTAATTCTTGTTGCATTGTTTCTTGTCTCTCCATGTATTGATTCGTGAAACTCCGATATGGTATTAGATAAATAGTCTATATCTGATCTTGATTTAGTGGCTCAGATTGAATCACGATTCTGCATATCGGGATTTCGAAATTTTGTACACCCACTTCTCCTTGTACTTTAATGAATGTGTAGGTTCTCCTTGATCCAACGATGGTCGGGTCCTGTGCTTGGATCTAACGTCTTAGATCTGTCCTCCTCTTCAACGCTCTTCTTGTCTACATTCATATCTGACATCCCTCATTCTTTCAGGAATTTTGAATGGGATCCAACGATCAGAAATGCTTCTCAAACTTTACGAGCCTTCAATCATTCGAACAATGTTGCGTTGCCTTCGATCATTCGATCTTCCTAAACTTATCTTCTGTTTTCCTATCTGTTACAAACTTCTTGTACTCATGCTACTTTCCATCAATGACAAGCATTCAATGTCTATTAAACATTTTCCATTAGCTGTCTGTTAAATATTTTCCAACAGTCTTTGCTCTTAACCGATTATCATTGCACCACTGATCATTGCTACTGTACTCAAGCCATCATCACTACTGTACTTTCCATCAATGACAAGTATACGCTTCCTGTAAAATATGCTAACAGTCCTCTGTACATTCTTCTTGTACTCATGCCATTCGTTGTCTGTTACATATTTGCCAACACAAGGATTGAGAGTTGAGAATTACACAGTCTGAACATCTGGAAATATGAAGTAAATATCAACCGTCTGATCAGTGGTAGTGAAGCTGAGTTGTTAGATCGTTCGAAGTGAATATCAAGTCTCAGATCACCTGAAGTGGATCTGAGCTGTCAGATCCAAGGGAGACATGGAGAAAATTTGGGAACTTCAGATAAAGACCCAAAGTAATCCTCGATCATCAGATCAAGAGGACACGCGTCAGTGGATTATAGCCTCCAGATAAAATCCAATGGGAAAAAGGGTGAAGTTTGAGATTTGAGATCTCAGAAATATGAAACCTGAAGGAAATCTCGACCATTGATCGAGAAGAGGGCCATAAGATCGTTGATCCAGTTGAAAGGTAAAGCACCTGAATTAAAGGAAGGGCCTTTGATTAGGAGGACAGGTTTCTACAGATCGTCAATTCATAAGATTGGAGCACGAAAGAGAGCATGGTTTTGAGAGTTGAAACTCCCGAAGCCCAAAATCACGAAGGAGATCTTGTTTGTTGATTTTGCAAGAGGTCAGATATGATTCGTAAGTCTGAGAGGGGCAGATATGAACCACCAGTTTTTGAAGTACCATCAATATTGAGATATCGATGGTCCCATAGCATTGTGGGGATAGGAGTTGCACGGTCTTTAAAAAGTTGAGGGCGGGCCGCAATTCAAACCGTGGATTTGAAAAGAGGACACGTTGAGGCTCGAGGAGGATTGCAGGATGAAAAATAGTTTGATTCAAACCACCTTTGGTTGCGTCTGCAATAAAATGGTCCTGTAAGGTCATCTCCCAAGGTCACATCAAGAGGGGGCTTATCCAGAAAAGGAGTTAATGCCCAGTACTCTGAGATTTCGTAGGGGAGCGAAAGGGAAGATTGCAAGTGTCCTTAAACCTACACCAAGAAGCCAAAAGGTTATGTGTGTAATCACATAATGAGACCATCAAGGTCTCAAAGGGTTTTTTGGCTTCAGAACTAGAGATCCTTGACCAGGAGGCTAGACTGGTTCCCCGACTTTCCAAATTAGAAACCATGAATGGAGATTTTGTCCTTTAAGAAAAGAGAAATTTTTTATGCCTTGTCGTGGGTGTGTTACAAATTGGTATCAGAGCATGGTTACAACACTTGGCCTGCTTGGCCTCATGTATGATTCACGTAAGGAGGTATTGTTATCTACATTTATTCCTTGAGGAGAAGGACTATAGATTGAATCTTGTTGAATTTCAATAGAAGAATTTCTTTAGCCCTTTGTCTAAGTGATAACTACTTTTACCGGAGTATGGATATGATAATTAAAATTTATAATAAGACTTGAATGTGGATAGCTGAAGGTGGTAGGATTTTTTCAAGGGCATTTTAAGCTCGAAGGATGGATGATCTGGTGTTCGTAACACTTGTTCTAAGCATGGGAAGTTGGAACTTCAAGCACTAATGATGGTGGATTATATAATGGTTAATACCTTTGTGGTCTTAAAGGAATATGATAGGATTAGGTAGGATCCTTGTTACCTGATCCTTGGAAGTTATAGTTACTGCTTTAAATTAAAATCAAATTATATAACTCCTCATGACCAGAGAAAAGTGAGAGGGGTAAAACCCTATGGACGCTGAGGCAAGAAGGTTTTCTTGCTAGACATTGTCGCATAAAGAGGAAAGTGACCTTGGTTGGGAATTTCCATGAGAGAAGGCAACATCAATATGAGATATGACTTTGAGATTAGTCCTGTAAGTGACTGAAATCTCAAACTAAAGGACACTAATGATGAAATTAAACTATCAAGCGAATGCATGAGGTAAATTGGTATTAGAGATGCACCTAATTATACACGAATGTCTGTACATGATCATAAGGATGATTGGAAGATCCTTGGGAAAAAGGATATAGAATCCTGATATGTCCATGTGTGTGAATGACATGGAAAAAGTGCAAGCAACAAGCTAGTAGGATGAATACTTATATGTGTTTAATTATGCTTGAGTTCATAGGTTTAATGCATTGTGGACCTTCCTAATACGAAGCCTGATATTAATACTAGTTAGGTATGAATGATATTGAACATGCAAGTGATGCACATTTATGATGTAAGAATATAGCTATAGATACGATATGGTTTCCCTGATGAGTGAAATATAAACCAAAAAATTCTCTTGTCCAAAATAGATGAATACTATGGATGTATGGTTGTCTCCATTCCGAAGAGTCATAAAAGTTATGTTCCAAATAATAGATTGAGGGGGAATGTATTCACTTTCCTCAGGAAATACTAATATAATTAGATAAAAAGGGTAAATGAGCAAAGATGCTCTGTTGTCATAATAAGAGGCAAATGATTATGCCTCTGAAAATCACATGAGAAGGATTGTGAACAATCATGAGTTGATTGATCTTAAAGGTAGAGATGTAGTTGGGTTGTGAAACATACCTATGAGCGCTACAAGCAGGTTTAGGATTATCAATATGGTTAAGTACATCATGGATGTAAGTTAACAAAACCAGAATATGTATCGATACATAATTTGGGTACATGAAAAAGATGCATGTTTATATTCCTTATGGGATATTTGGTAAAATGTTGAAGCTAACTCAAGGTTGAGGCCATCACAAATAGTGATGGATATGCAATAAGGAGGTTGCATGATGAAGGAGTTCCTTGTGGAGGAACTGTGTGAAGAATCTGTCGGGAAAACAAAGTCACAACCTTAATGATTGTTAAGAATTAAGCAGTGAGCCACACACACACACACACACACACACACACACACAAACACACAGATATATATACCAAAATCCTGGATTACATTTTTAAAAACATCATATAAGGAACAAAAGACTAATAAATGAATATTGACCATTCTGATAATCGAATGGTAATGTGCAGGATGCACAGGTTCGTGATCCATTATGAAAAAAAAAAATTCTATTAAATCATGTTGTTGTATTTCAAAAAGGTTAGGGTGAGGCCTAACTAAGGCTACTCAAGGAAAAGAGCAGGAAGATATGAATAGGAAGTAAGTTGCAAATGCAGAGAAAATATAGTGAGGCCTTAGAAATAACTTAGTTGGGATGAAAAGTCCCACGCGATGTAGAAAGAATTTGAAGAAGGGGAGAGCCTCAATTCTTTTCTTGTTGTGTATTATGTTTTTCCCCGGGATGCGAAAGCTAGTACACTAATGAAAGTAAATGTTTTGACACCGTAGTGATGAGGATTGTATTACTACAGAAACAATTGAGAACTGTCGATATTGCGCTCATGAAAACATTAAGGATAATGTGATGAAGTGCATACATATATGCTAGGACATGTATGCAAATGTTTTATTAATTTAAATGATATGGTACTTACATTTTTAATTTACACAACTACTAATGTGTTTATAATGTATGTCGTGTGTAGAAATAAATAGATTGAAATTGTTGAGAAAGAAAGTTGCCAATAATGAACAACCTCAAGCAGAGGATGAATGTGAGAAGGTTCTTGTTGAAATATTGTTGAAGGGACTTTAAAAGTCCCCATGGAGCACCATTGATGGGGTAATATAAGAGGGGGGGATAATAACCAAAATAAGTATAAAAAAATTTGTGCCTATGTGGCTCAAGGTATGAAGGGATTGGGTAAGAATCCCTTTTGAAGTATTTTACGGTCTTAATGTTATGTATGGAACGTTGAAAGGAAGTTGTATGCCTTGGATACCCAAGTAGGGTATGATTAAGGAAGGAGAACTTGGATGATGGAGGTGTGAACCTTTGGTAGTAAAGACTAATTGTAATCCTCGGAAGAATTCATGAACTGATATGTCATGAATACATGGACCAATCAACGAATGATTAGAAACAAAAATGCTCATAGATAGCATGTTGCATGGAATTGCTTCTAGAAAATGCATGTTTTCATAAAGGACAAACAATGGATTTCCATTGAGGAAGGAGGACCTCCAACATCTATAATTACATTGTATAGGTGTTAGAGAAAACCAAATTTGGGTTGCCATGAGTGTTGGCACCCTAGTTATTAATGAAGGAGGAATGCTTAAAAGCATTCATGTGAAACCTGTAGTTTCATATGTATTGAATTGGAATCGTGATCATCCTGTAGCTGGAATCATAGTCCTGCTACAACAATGAATGGGAATGAATAAAACATATGGTGAAAATCTTGGCTAAGATCCAACGCACCATGACAAAGTACTTGTCATAAAGTGTAGGAAACTTAAAATCAATGCAAAGTTGCATTGGGTATGAATGTGGCCACAAACGTTGGCACATTCATTAAGGTCAATTGATATCTGAATTACATTCTCAAAAATTTGGTAGGCTGAAATGATGTGTAGGAAATAAATGATGTATCATTTTTTTTTGGTATCCTTGAATAGATGAAAATGACTTGGACTATTAGTATGCTTGATTTTTAAAAGGTAATGTGCATGAAAACTAACAATTTGTTTTGTTTGGCTAAGGAATGTTGAAATTGTAGGAGGAAATGGGTCTTGGATATGGCCGTATTCTAAGCCCGTAAGGAAGACCAATTACCTACTGAGCCAAACTGCAAGGAATGGTATTTCCTTTTTGAGAAAGTGAATTTGATTGTTAGTATGCACAATTCTAAAATTGTTTGTGATGATGTTATAAAGGTGCAATAAAATGTATGTGCATGGAAACTAACAATTTGTTTGTCTGATTTAGAGTTAGTGAGGATAGCCTTGAAAGGCTTCACCGAAGAATGGGAAGTCTTCGTGAAGTGTGTGGTGGGTTGTGAGCATATTCTAGATTGGAGGAGACTATGGGAGGATTTCACTCAGGAGGAGATCCAGGAAGGATCTCAGAGCAGTGAACATCAGATAGATGGAGCTGATGAGAATGTTTCTCTTATTGCAAAGAGAAAGAAGAAAGGAAATTCCAGGAGGGACTTGAGTAAATTCAGATGTTATTGTTGTAACCAGTTGGGGCACCTTGCTTCTCATTGTATTGAGAGGAAGAATAAGAAGAAGGAACCAGAGGGGCATGAGAAAACTACTACAACAAACATGAACGACTTTTCTTTCAAATATGAGTGGTAATTTCCTTTGGTTACCCTAATTCCAGTTTTGGTAATAGAGGATTTGGGGGTGATATCAGATGTATTGCGGATAGTGGAGCCTCTTGCAACATGACGAGAATATGGTGAGTATTCCTAAATATCACAGAGACAGGTCATGACCGACAGGTGGTAAATGAAGGTGGTATGGTGCAAGTTGTACGTGGAGTTGGAAGGGTTAGATTCCAACTCGAGTATGGAGGATTCTTGGAGCTTGATGGAGTTCTCTTTGTTTCGGGGTTGAGGGTTAACTTTCTCTTAGTCTCAACCTTGGAGGATGTAGGATATTGTACATTGTTCAAGAGGGAACATGTATTTATATACATGCAGGGATTGGACTGAGTGGAACTGCAGCTGATCGATGATCACATGAACATGTTGTATATGTTGCGAGGAGAACCTTCAGTGTATGATTCAATGTCAAATGAGGAGCATGAGAAGGATTTTGAGACTACGGTGGGCCCAAGGATTGAGTCTTGCATTTCGAGAGAAGAGAGAGAGTCTCTTCTGAGCACTGGTGGGAGGATCAACTAGTGTGGTTGAACCAATGCTCAGGGTTCTGGGTAGCTTTTAGGAGAAGATCTTCTAGTTCGAGTTATGTGGAGGTGTTGAGGATAGCTCTAGGCTCAGAGGGAGCTCCTACTGAGCACAGTGTGATGGGACCATATGGTAGAGATGGCAACAATTACATCCCTCACTAAAAGGGAGTGTTAGCTTTTTAGCTCAGGAGTTACTCCACATGTTTTGTCTTGTATGTGAATGTTACCTTATGTTGACACTACTAGGCACTTAACTTTGTAATGGGTTTTTATAAATTTGTAAAGTGGTTCTTTTATTAAAGTGACCTTTTAATAAAGTGAAATGTACTTTAATATTTTAAGTGATTTATTTTGGAGGGAATGAATCATCGCCCTTGATCCCACAAAGGTAAGATTAGATCTTGGCCTTTGGATTTAGGGTTGGTGAAGGTTGTAACACCCATGTTTTCCATAGATTGTAATTAATCATAAAATAGGATTTACCATGCTAAGGTATGTGGAGAGTGTAAATGTATTATTGTTTGAATTGTCAATAACTGACTCTGGGGGTGAATCCTTGAAAGTAATGGCCATGATATCACTAGAGAAAAGAATGTGAAAACTATAAGGGAGGGTAATTATATCAAATAACCCCAAATTCCCTTGATGAGGATAATAAACCTCCTTTGGATCCCAAGGAGAGAAATCAGTTAATGAAGAAAGAACGAGTGGTTGAGTTATCAACCACTTCCATGAATAGAAACATGGCCAAAACTACAGAATGTCAGCCCAAAGTACCACTGGGTATGACAGGCCAAGCTGACCGAAGTTCCCTTATGAAAGAAGAAATAGGATGGGTCAAGAACCATCCTAGAAGAAAGATATACAAATGGATAAGGAGAATGCCCAGATCTCTCCAGCAGATAATGGATAGAAGGCCACGAGCTTGATGCTGAGTGAGCATATGATAAACCTCGTCAAGGCCATAACAAAGAAGGAAATCTCTAAAATTTTACATAGAACAGAACCTGAGAAGTTGCAACAGAGAAAGAGCCCTTGAGAACTGCAAGAGTTCCCTGGTGATATCATGGCTTGGCACGAGGGTGGCCAAAGTTCTAAGAATGAATTCCTTTGAGCCTATGGTTGGGTGGAAGGATGAACACCCACAGTCAATTAGTTGGCTACCACTTGTAATAGATAAGTAATCACATATATTGTGTGTTTAAGTGGTACTGTGAATTAAAATTGGATATCCTATGAATGTTGTAAGGATAGATATGTTTTCTTAATGATTTATACTATATCCCATTTTGGTGTCTGCTTGATTGTAAATTAGGCAAGTAGGAAATTATATGGATGGGATATGTTTTATACTCATAAATGTTGGCTTCCTAGGGGGGCTTAAGCTAGAGCCAGGAACTATGAGTTCGTCGACCTTGGGCATAGATTCATGTATGCATGTGGACCCTCCTATTCATTCTGAGTCCCTTGGAGGATGAAGTCTGTTAAATCTCGGGAGAGATAGTGAACGTATGCATAGGCTCTCTGCGAGGAAAACAAAGGCCAAGAACCACTTAAGTTCTATAGTTGAGGAATGAATGTAAGGGGTGCACGGAAAGAATCTACCAAGTGTTACGTTCTAGAGAAAGAGAGGAAGGCTCTTAAGCCTTTTAGTGCCAAGTAATATAAGGAATAGTAGTGATATTGACGTATCGAAAGGGAAGGCTCCTTTGTTCGTATGACGAACAAACGATAAAATATTCACAAAGAGCCAAGGTCTGTTGTGACCATTGGATATGGAATGGAGTGTGGGAGTTAATCCCTTTAGTCCTCCAGACTTCATGAGTTCAACGAACTGTGAGTTCGTTGTAAGGGAAGTAAAAATGCCCAAAGTACCGAAGTCCCAAAGTTAATATGGACCGTGGATCTTTGGATCCATTAGGATCCTTCTTGACCATTCAATCTATGAGATTCAGAGTCTATGCTTTGGGAGAGTCTCATGTTGGAGTGACCAAAATCCCGAAGGAGAAGTTACAGAGCACTTAGGAGACACTCACAAAGTTACCGAACACTCTGCAACTTAGTAAGGAGTTCTTGAGAGAAAGTTTCCATGAGGGAACATATATCCCTTTGAGGAATAGAAGAGGCAAAGACCTTCAAGGTCCAAGCAGTTGAAGCTTAGAAGAGATAGTGCTAAGAGGGAACAAGAGTAGGGATTATTCCAAGTCATGAAGCTCAGAAGAGATAAGTGCTTTTCAGAAGTGTTGTCAAGGTCCAAGAGATGGACTCATGGGAGGAACAAAGGCCAAGGCCTTTGAATACTTAGAAAATCCTCTAAGCTAGAGGAAGTCAAAATCTCAGGAGGAGGAGCGACAAAAGCCATCAGATTGGTTGTGGAGAGGAGCTTGGACCATTAGATTAATGTCCAGTTAACAAAGGAAACACAAAGAAGAGGAACATATCCTATCTGTTGGATCTGAGTGCAAAGGACTATTAACCGTTGGATTCAGAAGTAAATGTACAAGACTTAACCCTTGTGTGCGCAAGAGAGTGGACTAGTCAAAATCCATAAGTCCCAAAGTGAATTGGGACCATCCATCGTCAAGGAGGATAGGTGGTGTGAGATCCACAACTTCAGAGGTTAGTGGATAAGGAGGAGGACAAAAATTCGATGTAAATCCTGGTCGTTGATCTCCTGGGGACAGATCAATAACTCCAGAGAAATCACTTTGAGAGTTTTCGATTAAGAGTTGAAACTCCTGGATCCTGGAGAGCCAGAGCCCAGAAGTAAATATCAACTGTCAAATCAAAAGGGACATGTGGTAGAGATCTGTTGTCCTCAAGTGAAATCAAAGTTTGATATCTAAGGTTCCTGAGTCCCGGAGAGCTGAAATAGAACTAGACCATCGGACCCAGAGGGACATATGACAACATCTTGTAGACTTTGGAGAAACCACTTAGAGAGTTTTAGATTCAGAGTTGAAACTCTTGAAGCCTGAAGCACTGAAGGGATGAAGTGCCAAAGAGGTGAAGGGCCTAAGCATCGAAGAGCCGAGGAGATCTGAACCGTTAGACCTAGAGGATAGGTGACATGAATATATGGATTCCGGTTAAAGACCCAAAGTGAACATCAACTGTCAGATTGTCTGAAGAAATCTAAACCATCGATCTAGAGGATAGGTGGCATGAATCTATGGATTCTGGGAAAATACCCAAAGTATATGTCAACCGTTAGGTCATCCGAAGTAGATCTGATCCCTCAGATCTAGAGGACATGTGGTGTGAATCTGTGGATTATGGGTGAAGATCTGAAGTAAACCTCAAGTGTCAGATTGCCAAATTGAATCTAAGATGTCAGACCAGTAGCTTTGGCAAATCCATTCGAGAGTTTCTCAGTTGAGATTTAAGATTCATGAAGTCAGAAGTTTTAGAAATCCGAAGTGAATCCCAGTCGTTTGATCAGCCGAAGCGGATCTGAGCCATCAGATCACTCGAAGTAAATCTCAATCGTTGGATCACCAAGGTGAATCTGAGCCATCAGATACTATCTATTCAAGAGAAGGCAAGGATTGAGAGTTGAGAATTCAAAATTCTGAACTTCCCTAAATCCAAAGAAAATCTCAACCACCCGATCAACTGAATTGAAGCTGAGTTGTCAGATCGTCCAAAGTGAATATCAAGCATCAGATCACCCGAAGTGGATTTGAGCTGTCAGATCCAAGGGAGACATGGTGAAAATCTGAGAACTCAAGATAAATACCTGAAGTAATCCTCGAAGGACACGCGTCAGTGGATTATATTCTTCAGATAAAATCCATTGGGAAAAAAATTGAAGTTTGAAATTTGAGATCTCAGAAGTATGAAACCCGAAGGAAATATTGACCATTGATCGAGAAGAGGGCCACAAGACCGTTGATCCAATTGAAATTCCAACCACCCGAAGTAAAGGAAGGGTCGTTGATTAGGAGGACAGGTGTCCGCAGATCATCAACTCGAAATATTAAAGTATGGAAGAGAGCAGGGTTTTGAGAGTTGAAACCCCTGAAACCCGAAATCACGAAGAAGATCTCATTTGTTGATTTTTCCAGAGGTCAGATCTGATCGTAGGTCTGAGAGGGGAAGATATGAACCTCCAATTTTTGAAGTACCGTCAAGATCGGGAGATCGATGGTCCTGTAGCATTGTGGGGATAAAATTTTCATGGACGTTAAAACGCTGAGGGCGAGCCACAATTCAAACCGTGGATTTCAAAAGAGGACACATGGAGGCTCGAGGAGGATTGCAGGCCGAAAAGAATTTTGATTCAAACCTTCTCTGGTCGCATCTGCGATCACATGGTCCCGAAAGGTCATCGCCCAATGTCACATCAAGATGGGGCTTGTCTAGAAAAGGAGATAACGCCTAGTAATCTGAGATTTCGCAGGGGAGCGGAAGCGAAGGTGGAGGGTGCCCTTAAACCTACACCAAGAAGTC
>JASDQU011404451.1:43630-56469 GCA_032191745.1 Picea mariana
TGGTTAAGGGGCAAGGTCTAGCCAAGCTACTGGCTGAATCCAATTGTGAAGCCTTGGGAGTTAGTTTCCTCAACACTCGCTCAGGAACTCAGCAAGTTGAGTTGTCCAACTAATTCTCTCAAAATGGCTTATCGCTGGTAGATTGTGCCTGGTATCGTGACATTCTGTACTTTTTGCAGGAATTGAAGCCTCCAGATGGAATGGGTAAAAGTTGGGCAAGAGCTTTAAAGCTCAAGGTGGTCAGGTATTGTCTCATTGAGCAAGTTTTGTACTGGAGAGATCCCTTGGGGATGCTGCTGAGATGTTTGAACCCACCAGAAGCCCAGAAAGTTATGTTTGATTTCCATGAAGGACTTTGTGGGGTGCATCACTTCTGGAAGACCACAGCTCATAAGATCCTCAGGGATGGATATTAATGGCCTACTTTATTCGCTGATGTCTGCAGAGGAATTAGAGCTTGCATCAAATGTCAAAAGTTCTCAGGAAAGCAACAGCTCAAATCACTGCCATTGAAGCCCATAGTATCTCCAACACCTTTTTAGCAGTGGGGGATGGACTTCATTGGAGAAATTCATCCTCCCTCAAGCGGTCAACATAGATGGATCCTGACAGCAACAAATTATTTCACCAAGTGGATAGAAGTTGTCCCCACCAGAAGTGCATCTCACAAAGTAATTATCAACTTCCTGGAGGATATCATAGCCAGATTTGGCTGTCCCAGCAGGATCGTCACCGATAATGCTTCTTCTTTCAAGTCTGAGCCTCTAATTAAGTTTTGTGAGTAGTTCCAGATCTCACTAATTCACTCCACCCCCTACTATCCCCAGGGCAATGGTTTAGCAGAGTCCTCCAACAAAAGCCTAACAAGTATCATCAAAAGGCTGTTGGAAGACAACAAAAGGGCCTGGGATTCAAAGTTGAAGTTTTCTCTATGGGCTGATCGTGTGATAACGAAGAGATATCTGGGCACTTCGCCTTTTCAGCTAGTCTACAGAGCAGAGGTGGTTTTTCCTACTCAGCTCGCCTTACCTGTGGTGAAATTCTTTCAAGACTATGAGGGAGAAATAGATCATATGATTGGGAGGATTCATCAGATAGTAGAAGTGAAACAGATCAGAGAGCAGGTGAGGACTGCAGCTCATAGTCACCAAGAAAAGATCAAGCAGTCTTTTGACAAGAAGGTCAAGAAGAAAGAGTTTGATATCGGGGATTTGGTACTCAAGTGGGACGCCCCCAGGCAAGATAAAGGCAAACATAGCAGGTTTGATGCCCTCTGGATTGGCCCCTTCAAGATCTCTGAGATTTTCTCCAACAACGCATATGGGTTGCAAGATCTAGAGGGTGAAGAGGTTTTCAGCAGCCCAATGAATGGGCATTTTCTGAAGAAATGTTTTATTTGAGCCTCAGATGGCTCCCTTTTTTGTAAATATTGTCCTTTAGTTCTTTGTTTAGTTCCTTTTTATGTGTTTTCGGCCTAATAAGTGACTCCATAGCCCAATAGCAAGGCACTGAAACTGTAGAAGGAGTTCTTAGAGCATTGCAGGGACGACTCTATCCCCCATGGAGCCTAATTTTAGCGATTATTTTTTTCATTAGGTGCAGAAGCACCCAGGTCTCTAGATTGCACACGAAATGCCCAAGCGCAGCATGGGAGAATTCTTGTTTTTCCAAGTAGCAGGTCAAGCGAGCGGGAAAAATGTCGTCGGCAGCATCCAAGATCTATTTACAAAGAAGATCGACGGTCACCAAGTTTTCAGAGATACCGAATTGACCAAGGTTTAGTGCAAAGGACAAATCTCGTATTTCACAGCAGGTTCGGGTCGTTCGATCTAACTGGGATAGGTGGCAGCCTGTCGGCATATCGCGGATCAGGGTTTTGGGGAACAAGGAGCCCTCAGCTCATTGCACTTAGAAGTACCGATCAACGAAACGTCGAAAGCGCCTTTGGCGCTGAGCCCATGGTCTCAGCCTGGGTCATATCAAGCAAGCCTGCAAACGAAGGTGGCTCCCCTGTAAATATCGAATGCTCCCTCATCCGTTCATCCTAAGGATGCGTGTTGCAAGATCTGGCCGTGTCGGCGTTTCGGCAGTTAGGAGTTTGTGGGGTGAGAGTTTCATATCATGAAACCCTGAATCCCGATAGCGCCGGAAGCATAGAAAGTGGGGCCCGCGGTATCACGAAGTATTTTCAGCCATCCATCCAGAGGGGACACCTGGAAACAAATAGAGCCATCTCGACACTTTGCCCATCACGACTCCAAAACGCAAAGAGAAACTCCGTTATTTTTCGATGCGCGAGATGCCAAGAGAATCCCAGACCCGGGCCCACGGTATCGCCGAGAGAGTTAAGAGCCATCAGATCTAGAGGGACGTGTGGTGCCAGATTAAGCCGTCTCGGCATATCACTTATCGCGATTTCAATCAACAAAGATTAGCCCTTTCATATTCGCGAATGCCGAAAGCACATGGTCACAGCCCATGGTCACTTGGGGAGAGGAAGGAGCTGCATAAAGAAGGCCAAAGGCACCGAGTTCAGTTGCAGAGGGGATCATCGTGATCTCTAGGCACCATCGAACCCGATCTTAATACTGTTTCTAGTATTGAAGTGAATGAAAGCAAGAGCGGGTGGTTGAAACCTCCTTTCATTCATTAAGTAAGGGGAATGGAGGGTCTGGCAAGACACCTGTTCGCAGAGGTCTTGTGTATCGATTTTCTCAATGAAGTCATGCCAAAGTCCTTGACTTGACATAGAAGTCTGCACATGCTAGCCGAGCATTTAATGGCTCAGCTACCCTCCTTACAGGATCCATGCGTAGTTAAGGTGGCATTTAGAGGGAGATATCAGTACGAGTTTGACTAAAGGGACACCAAGCTTTGGGTGACTGGACACACCTCTAGTAGGTGGATTTTCCTGACTATATAGACTCAGTCTTTATTTTTTGTAAGCATCGATCGTAGCGCAAAGCTCCCGATTGTAAAGTTTTAGCACAGACTCTAGTTCTCTGTTTATGCAGCTGCATATGAGATTTCTTGCTTTATGACAGATAGTCTTTCTTACTTCGTCTAATTTTCATCTCATGCTAGGAGAGTTCGTGAATGAATGATTCGTGTGGATCATTGCAATTATGTCATGATAAAGGATTTATTTATGCATTATTGTATTCTCTGGTTTTCTGTGTTTGAACGCAAGAAGATATTGTGTTTGGATGCCTTCTTTCATAGTCTATTGGAAACCTGATGTTTACTACAGACCTTCGCATCTCCCTAATATAAGTCTTCCCCCTACTCACCCTTACTACACCTCACTGTCTGAAGTTCATGCAAGACCTCACCTGCCCACTCATTCTTGGCCTAGTTTCAGAGTTAGAGCTACATCGTCTTGAGTTAACCTCCATTTGATCATCTCATTAAACAAAACGTGACATTAAACTGATGGGCGTCAGGCTCTGCTCCTGTTGCAATCCAGGAGTGACTTCTGAAGCTAACACTAAGATACAATCATACTATTCGACTAGCACCTGAATGAAATAGAGGGTAAAGGATCGAGGGGGATGGTTGATAGTGCTCCACATAAATAGAGGACTAGGGTTGATAGGAATGATTGAACCATTATTACAGCCTGCTGACAACCTCACTCATTCAGAAGCCAAATGCATCCAGTCCAACAATTGCATACAATCGAGCCATTTTGAAGGATCCAAACTGAATGAGCTTGGTTTGGTAAAAGTTCTTATCCTCAAAAGACTTCATCATGCTTTACACTGGTAGAAAACTATTTTTACTACGTAAGAAACCATCCAAGAAACCAAAATTGGTATCAAGAGTTAAGAACCATTATCAAGAATAAAGAAGCTATTTTATAGAGAGCACAAGGCTATAAAAGAAGAATAAGGTGCTATTTTTAAGGTTCAACACTTTGGGGAATGAAATGGGTTATTATACTCAAAGCTGCAAGATCAAAGAACTCAAGCACATATAGATGATGAATGCAACAGGAAGATGATGAACACAATAGGCCGCAAGAGATTCATACAGTATGATGTGTTCAGTCTATAAAATCCATCTTCTTATTATTCCATTTTATTTGTCTTCTAGTAAATCCACTTCTCCCATTTCTAGCTAAATGTATCAGATATGATTAATAAAAGGTCAGGTAGAAGATTAGCACCACATTTAGTGTTACTATGTGATGTTTTTCATGGAACTGAATTGATTTCATTTTTACATGATTAGTTCTTGTCATTTTCTTGATATATTTGAACATTGTATTGAAAGGGTACCTTTGTA
This sequence comes from Picea mariana, assembly GCA_032191745.1. NCBI lineage: Eukaryota > Viridiplantae > Streptophyta > Pinopsida > Pinales > Pinaceae > Picea > Picea mariana. The sequence continues at coordinate 47,918 of JASDQU011404451.1, forward strand.
TGTTTAAATGTATGAAGTTTTAAAGTTGAATGAAACATGTCCTCTCACATATTTTGATGCTTTGTAACAGCCCATGAGTTCTTAATTGCTCATCATGTTTTATTCCTTTTATAAACTGCAAGATTCATTCTAAAAAATGCCTTATATGTTTAATTGTATTTCTCCAAATTCATCCACACATTCTTTTGAAATTGCAAATGTCCAAAATACACATGGTAACATGCCTCTTGAGGTTGAGGGTTTAGTCATCTTCTCTAAAATTATTTGAAGGTCAAAAGAGATAGAGAGAGAGATCCAATAAATTTCCTCAATATTTGTTCTATATAAGCATGGTTTTAAAGATCAATCTATGTTTTATCCCCTGAGGTGCCTTGGCATAGTTCCATAAACAACCCAAAACATCTCAAGGAACAACAACAATAAGTACAAGTATTTATGGATGAAATAACGAACGTGTTGGGGGACATGGAACATGCACTCAACCATTCATATATAGAGATGCAAAAAAAGCATGAGAAAGAGATAACTGTGCACCAGGGAACCCAACAAAGAATTCCCAAGAGATAGCAATGCACATGGAAGTCAAAGAACTCCGTGAAGTAGAGGTAATTGTGGACACAATGTAGATCAACGTATTTGATCAAGTCTCTATGGAAGTCCCCAACACAACGACAAAAAATTCAGAGCTCCTAGTGCAAAAAACCTTAGTAAGGTAAAGGAAGTTGTCCAATACCTCCACAAAACATGGAGCTTTAGGAAAATCTTAACCACACCCCCAAATTAGAGAAAGGGGAGTTGAAATAGAGGAACGTTTCCTTAGAAAATATTCTACACCAAGGACAGGTGCGAGTGGAAGGATTATTGGGGGTTGTTGACTACAACCTGTAGCTATGGAATCACCTACATAATGCCCTCAAAATTAGCACAACTAAATATCACATCAGCACAAGTGAGGCACATATCACCGAGAATAAATAGGCGTTGACCTCCCTTCCACCCATAGAGTGGAAGGTGTCCATGATAGAGGTATATGGCCTTCACCGATGGATGGCATCTAGCCATGCCAACAAATAAACATTGAAAACCATTATGTTGGACGCACAAGAGCAAGCCCAACACCACCACTATGCACTTGCAAATGCACGTTCAAGGGAAACCCTAGTGTTAGCACTGGGTGCACAAATCAAGCCAATGAATGGGTCAAGCACATAAGTAGAGGTCAACCAATTTTATAACAAAATGAATGATCTAATGGATATTTTTTTATCATATATACTCCGAGTTCCAAATCTTTATTGTTGAACTAACAAAGTAGGTGCCATCCTTTGCCAACATTGCACTATAATGAAGTTCATTGGATTTAGGATGAGTCAACTAATAGTGTCGGCGGATTATTGGCACCAAGTTTTTGGAAAGATCACGCACACACCACAATTTCTGATGATGCATGTGGCATGGGTTTTGTACCACACAGTGCTAAGTCTCAATGGTTGCACCAACCAAATTTCTAGTGCATGTACCAACCAATTTTGTATGGTGGACAAGGACTTGAAAATTTCATAGGTGTATCGGATCCTCAAATATATGTAGTAATGATTGTAACCATTTTTGTAACTAACCAATTGGTCGTGGTCGAGGTTGTTAATGGGTTGGCAAGTTTGTTATGATTTCCATGCTTCTCTAGAGATATAAGGACGACATGATGTACGAGGTTATCCTGTAGCTGGTTGTGGTTAATGGTTAGATGGATATTCATTGTAATGGGATAATTGATAATGAAATATGATAGAGAAAGTAGATCGAGATATGAGCCTATGATCTATGGTCTAAGCTTATTGAGTCTCCATGTATCTAAATGTTTTTCATCGTGATTAATGAGAGAAGGCTTGAGGCCCGAGTTTATCTTTCCTATCATGTATTATGTTGAATGAATTCTTGTTAGATGTTTTAGATTATATGCTACTTGTATGAATGTTGATATGAATTAGTATCTAATGCTTGGATCCTAGTTAAGTGTTTCTAGTTTGTATTATTTTATCATGTTATGCACAAACATTCGGTCTCTGTGATTCTCATGCATATCTTAGGTGAGATCTTATGTAGTCCTTTGAATATTGAATATGCCGACATGAAAGGGGTATTTGTTGGTAAATCCTTTCGAACCCTAGTTTTGGAACCTCGAGCCAATAGAATCAACACCTACATGCAAATTAATAATTATGCAAAATTTATGTTGAAATCTTCAACAAGTCCTTGATAGTGAGAAAAAAAGGCACAAGGAGAGTCTCCGCTCAAATACAATACTCAGATAGATCAGAGCTAGTTGGGGTGTTAGATTGGATGTTGTGCAACAATTACTTACTACTTGTGATGTGTTCATTAATAGGAGTAGACTATTTTTAAGATTATTGATGCAATCAAAGAAATAAATGAACCCTCAAGTGTTCACTAAGAGAAGATCCTCACCAAAGAATACTGTGGGTTAAATATGACCGCTTTCAATACCACATTAGTTGAAAAATTTGATGGGCTCACTACCTTCTTGGGGACATTGGTAAAATGATGGATAAACAATCAACCCTTCTGATATCTGATGCACCTTCAAAATCAGAAACAATGGGTTCACTACCTTCTGATATTTGATGCACCTTCAAAATCAGAAACTTCGTTGTCGTTCAATCCGAGGGAAAAGTATTCAATTCGTTCCCTGACAATCACACCATAAATGTTAGCACCAGAAGTTACCTCTGGATTGAGGCAGAGGTAAGACCAATACCCATCAGTTTGTATGTCACAATCAATAAATTTAAGGGTGGTCTAATGGACACAGTCTCAAGATTATATTGCTTTAACTCATAAAATTGGGTTGGCATGCATAGTCAAGTGAGGTCTTGATCTACCTTCAGTCGGTGATTTTTTGCATAGTGGTGAGTAGGGGGAAGAACTTAAAGAATACGAAGTGGTCTGCTATGGACGACTGGTCTTTTGGTAGTCAAAGGAGAAGAAAACTCAAAGGAAAAGATCTTCTTGGCTCAGATATACAGGGAACTAAATGAAATTATCATGAACTGAAATCAATCATACATCACAATTCAATAAGAATCACCCGACTGGATCATCGATGCCCAGGTCATTCAGTGTTGGAAGGCAAGAAACAGGGAACTAATTAAAACTGACAGTGGTGTCATTGTGATCAAACAAACATCACACAAAAACAACTATCCTCGACTGGATCTTCCATGCTCAAGTGTTCTAATAAAACCGTTACAAAGATATGAAAGGGAAACTTACTTTCATTAGAAAAGAAGTCTCAAATACATAACATAACCAGAGAACCAGAGGATTTTACTAAAACTTTACAATCGGGAGCTCCTCTCAACCATCAACCCTTACAAAATATGAAAAATGAGTATATATACTCAGAAAAACTGCTCCCTTTAGAAATGTGCTCTGGTCATTACATTCAATGCTTGGTGTCTTTGCCTTCATTTACCTAACCGCACTTGCATTCTTCTATCAGACAAGATCTCGAATCGGTATGGGATTTGTAGGAAAATTTGTTGACAGGGAGTCCTTGGGTTGACAGTCTACTCCCATGGTTGGCCTTTCCATGCTTTCCATTTATGGGGTGAAACGAGGTTTCAACTACCTCCCTCCCATTTCCATTAATTATTGCATTGGGATCAGGACGGAGCCTGATGCCCATGAATTCTCCAGGAGACGTTCACAACTCCTCCAAGTCAAGCCCAACATTTCAGAACCATGCAAACCTTCTGATGAAACTGAAATGAGTGTTTTAGGCTCTTGGTACAAATCTTATCCTTTGCTCGACGTGACCTTGGGCCACAACCTTACGCATCCCCTATGAAATTTTGGGATTTTGTATTTCGGGGGTTCTCACTTCCCTTGATTTCAAAAGTCTCGATGCCTGCTTCTGGGAAATGGCCTACTCTGATCAACGGTCAAAATTGCTTCAAAAATGGATGGCCACGATATTTTCCCTAATAATAGGAAATGTCGGCTATGCGATGAGCATTGTCCCCTCTTTCTAGACTTTCATTCCATGTGATCACGTGCAGAGAACACAGACCCAATTCTTGAACGTTTCACAACTTCACATTTAGGAGGTTTGTCATAATCTTGTCTTCAGATTTCTCAATCCGCGAAACCACGAAATCATTGATCTGGTGCCACATGCTCTACTAGCTTGAACAACTTAGATTTGTTTCACAATTTCGCATTTCGCGAAAATTGCTTGTAGCTCATTTCAAAAACCCTAAAACCTGATTCTACGAAATCGTTTATCTGCTGCCACGTGCCCCTCTTCTTCTGAAGGCCTAGATGATATTAGCGTTTTGGGACTCAGGGCCATCAACATTTCAGGACTATGAATGACTACTAGGAATAGTAACAGAGGACTCGGGAAAACAAAAAGGATCAAAGGCAACGAGAGACACGATTGGCTTTGGATAAACATAAAGACTTAAGGATGATATTTTTCAAATGAGATGCTAAAGAAAACAAGTATATCGAAAACGTGAAGACCAATATCAAAAAAAATATAAGATGAGAGGAGGATTTACGATTGGTCTGCAAAAAGAGAAAAACCAGGAAAAAATTACAGAATTAGGTGGAAAACATAAATCACAAAGCGTGATAGGTTTATGTGCTAACAGATCCCAAGGAGAGAAATTGGTTAATGAAAAAAGGACCAGTAGTTGAATTATCAACCACTCCCATGAATGGAAGCATGGCCAAAACTGTAGAATTTTAACTTGAATTACCACTGGGTATGACAAGCCAAGATGACCGGAGTTCCCTTCTGACAAAAGGAACAGGATGGATCGAGAACCATCCTGGAAGAAAGATATACAAATGCATAAGGAGAATGCGCAGAGATCTCCAGTAGATAATGGAAAGAAGGCCGTGAGATTAATTCTAAGTGAGCATCTGATAAACCTCACTAAGGCCATAACAGAGAAGGAAATCTCTAAAAGTTTACAGAGAATAGAACATGAGCAGAAGCTAAAAAAGAGAAAGAGCCCTTGAGAACTACAAGAGTTCCCTAGTGATATCATGTCTTGAAATGGGGGTGGCTAGAGTGCTAAGAATGAATGCCTCAGAGCCTATGGTCAGGTCTAAGGATGAACACCCACATTCAGTTAGTTGGCTACCACCAGTAATAGATAAGTAATTTCATATCTTGTGTGTTTAAGTGGTACTGTGAATTAAAATTGGATATCCTATGAATGTTGCAGGGATAGATATGTTTTCTTAATGATTTATATTGTATCCCGTTTTGGTGTCTACTTGATTGTTTAATTAGGCAAGTAGGAAATTATATGGATGGGATATGTTTTATACTCATAAATGCTTGCGTCTTGTGGGGGATTAAGATAGAGCTACAAACTATGAGTTCATCGATCATGGGCATAGTTTCATGTATGCGTATCGACCCTCCTAGTTGTTCTGAGTCCCTTGGAGAACATAGTCTGTTAAAGCTCAGGAGAGATAGTGAACGTATGCACAGGCTCTCTGCAAGGAAAATAGAGATTGAGAATCACTTAATTTCTAGAGTTGAGGAATGAACGTAAGGGGTGCATGGAAGGATTCTTCCAAGTGTTACGTTCTAGATAAAGAGCGCAAGACTATTAAGATTTTCAGATCCAACCAATATTAGGAAGAATAGTGAGATTGAAGTATCAAAAGGGAAGGCTTCTTTGTTCGGATCACGAATGAATGAGAAACTATTCGAAAAGAGCCAAGGCCCGACGTGACCGTTGGATACGAAAAGGAGTGTAGGAGTTAACCACTTGAGTCCTCCGAACTTCACGAGTTAAGCGAACTGTGAGTTCATTGTAAGGGAAGTAAAAATCCCTGAAGTCTCGAAATTAATCTGGACCTTGGATCTTTGGATCCATTGGGATCCTTCTCGACCATTTGATCTATCATATTCGAAGTCCACACTTTGGGAGAGTCACGTGTTGGTGTGACCAAAACCCTGAAGGCGAAGTTACAGAGCACTTAGGAGACACTCACAAAGTTACCGAACACTCTGCAACTCAATAAGGAGTGCTTGAGTGAAAGTTTCCAGGAGGGAACATATATCCCTTTGAGGAATAGAAGGGATAGAGACCTTCGAGGTTCGAGCAGTTGAAGCTCAGAAGAGATAGTGCTAAGAGGGCACAAGAGTAGGAATTATTCCAAGTCTTGAAGCTTAGAAGAGATAAGTTCTTTTCAGAAGTGTCGATGAAGTCCAAGAGACAAACTCGTGGGAAGAACAAAGGTTGAGGCCTTTGAATACTTAGAAAATCCTCTAAGCTAGAGAAAGTTGAATGCTCAGGAGGAGGAACGACAAAAACCATCAGATCGGTTGTGGAGAGGAGACTGCACAATTAGATCAACGTCTAGTGAACAAAGGAAGCGCAGAGGAGAGAAACAAATCCCATATGTTGGATTTGAGCATGAAGGACCAATAACCGTTGGATCCAGAAGTAAATGCATGAGACTTAACCCTTGTGTGCAAAGGAAAGTGGACTTGTCAAAGTCCCAAAGTCCTGAAGTAAATTGGGACCGTACATCATCAAGGAGGATAGGTGGTGTAAGATCCACAATTTCAAAGGTTAGTGGATAAGGAGGAGGAAAAATAGCCGAAGTAAATCCTGGCTGTTGATTGCTAGGGGATAGGCATCAACAGATTAGTAACTTTAGAGAAATCACTTCGAGAGTTTTCGATTGAGATTTGGAACTCCCGAAGCCCAAAGAGACGGAGCCCAGAAGTAAATCTGAACTGTCAGATCGAAAGGGACACTTGGTAGAGATGCGTTTTCCTCGGGTGAAAGTAAAGTTTGAGATTTTAGGTTACCGAGTCTCGGAGAGCCGAAATAGATCTGAACATTCGGACCCAGAGGGACACATGACGACAACTCATAGAATTTGGAGAAACCACTTTGAGATTTTCAGATTTAGAGTTGAAACTTCCGGAGCCCGAAGCACAGAAGGGTCGAAGTGCCAAAGAGCTGAAGGGATGAAGCGTCAAAGGGATAAAGAGCCGAAGAGATCTGAACCTTCAGATCTAGAGGACATGTGGCATGAATCTATGGATTCCGGGTAAATACCTGATGTGAACGTCAATTGTTAGATTGTCCGAAGAGATCTGAACCATCAGATCTAGAGGACAGGTGGTGTGAATCTATAGATTTTGGGTAAAGACCCAAAGTATACGTCAACCATCAGGTCGTCCAAAGTATATTTGAACTATCAGATCTAGAGGACAGGTGGTGGGAATCTGTGGATTCTGGGTGAAGATCTTGAGTAAACCTCAAGCGTCAAATTTCCAAAGTGAATATGAGCCATAAAACCAACATCTTCGGGAAATATATTTGAGAGTTTCTCAATTGAGATTTGAGATTCGTGAAGTCCAAAGTTCTGGAAATCTGAAGCGAATCCCAATTGTCCGATCAACCAAAGTAGATTTGAGCTGTCATATCACTCGAAATAAATCTCAAGCGTTGGATCTCTAAGGAAAATCTGAGCCGTCATATACTTTCTATTCAAGAGAAGGCAAGGATTGAGAGTTGAGAATTACGAAGTCTGAACTTTCAGAAATTTGAAGTATATCTCAACCATCTAATCAGCCGTAGTGAAGCTAAGTCGTTAGATCGTTCTAAGTGAATATCAAGCATCGGATCACTTGAAGTGGATCTGAGCCGTTAGATCCCAGGGAGACATGGAGAAAATATGAGAACTTCAGATAAAGACCCAAAGTAATCCCCGATCATTAGATCAAGAGGACACGCGTCAGTGGATTATAGCCTCTGGATAAAATCCAATGGGAAAAAGGGTGAAGTTTGAGATTTAAGATCTCAGAAGTACGAAACCCGAAGGAAATCTCGACCATAGATTGAGAAGAGGGCCATAAGATCGTTGATCCAGTTGAAAGGTAAACCACCTGAAGTAAAGGAAGGGCCTTTGTTTAGGAGGACAGGTGTCTGCAGATCGTCAATTCTGAAGATTGGAGTACAAAAGAGAGCATGGTTTTGAGAGTTGAAACTCTCAAAACTCGAAATCACAAAGGATATCTTGTCTCTTGATTTTGCAAGAGGTCAGATCTGATCCGTAAGTTTCAGAGGGGAAGATCTGAGCCACCAGTTTTTGAAGTATCATCAAGATTGAGAGATCGATGGTTCTGTAGCATTGCGGGGATAGGAGTTGCATGGGCGTTAAAAAGTTGAGGGTAGGCCGCAATTCAAACCGTGGATTTGAAAAGAGGACATGTTGAGGCTCGAGGAGGATTGCAGGATGAAAAACATTTTGATTCAAAGCAACTTTGGTCACGTCCACAATAAAATGGCCCCGTAAGTTCATCGCCCAAGGTCACATCAAGAGGGGGCTTATTTAGAAAAGGAACTAACTCCCAGTACTCTGAGATTTTGCAGGGGAGTGAAAAGGAAGGTCGTGGGTGCCCTTAAACCTACACCAAGAAGCCAAAAGGTTCTATGTGTAATCACATAATGAGACCATCAAGGTCTCAGAGGGTTGTTTGGCTTCAG
>JASDQU011404452.1:8358-22350 GCA_032191745.1 Picea mariana
TTTAAGGCAGATTGTAGAACCCAAAAGCCCAGATTGGAGTAGTCTTGGTTGGAATTAAATTGAAGGAATTCATTAAAGTCAAAAAGAGTTCTTGTCACAAGAGTCTTTTGACACATTGAAATTGGCGAAGTTTGATTGAAAGGAGATGAAGCAAGGATATTTCAAAGTATTTAAATTTTGATTAACTTTTATTTTTTTTAAAATAAATGATTAAGATACTGATCTCATGGACTTACAATCATTTAAATTGATTAAATTTCATTGAAAGGATATGAAGCAGGGTGTATGGTAGAAGATGGTAACAGATATTTCAAAGTATTCCAACTTTTATTAAATTGTAATTAAAAAAAAATGATTAAGTTATATCTTGTTTTTTTGAAAATAAATGATTAAGAAACTGATCTCATGGAATTACATTGAATTCATAAGTTTATTGAAAAAAATCAATTGTAATTGTAATGATGCTTAATTTAGCTAATATATATATATATGTTTAACAAAAATGAGAAAATTTATATTAAAGAGTTGCTAATAATCACAAGAGAAGTACAAAAAGTGATTTGCATCGTGTTAGGATATTTAAAGCCATAGATTAATTTTGCAACTAAAAACCAAAGAAAAAACCATAATTCAATCACACATGAGACAATAGTTTACGTGGTAAAACCCTCATTGACAATGACATTTTTATTGTTCAATAAACCAAATATTACAACCAGCAGCCTTGAGAGGGCTTGAAGCCCTAGCTCAATATTTGTCTCTGAGGCACGCATATTTAAACAACTTCTCCCACGGTTACAATCAAACTAATTCATTAATTATACATTCTAACTTAGGTTGCCTTATCTCAACCAAAATCTGAATAATAGGATCTAGATCCACATCCTGTGGGGATTTGTTGTCACCATTTCAACAATCTCCACCTTGAAAAAAATTTGCCTAATGCCTTGTCCAATTTGATTCATTGTAATATACCAGATATAAAAAGTATGCAGAATAAAAATATCAGAATTATACTCCGATCTGAAGAATACTGCAGAGAGGAAATGCCCAAATGCTTAACCAGAAAGAAATGTGTATTTACTTGGCAACCCGAACACAGTTGCGCGGCAATAGATCTTATTTGTTTTAATTTGTTTATGTTTCTGTACCCAAGGGTTAGGTATTCAAGGGTTCTACAGACAAGGGTTTGCCCTGTGCTATAACTCTCTGATATACGTACGGGGTCCAACAGTAATGCTCGGCCCAATATCTGAGGGCACTAACTAAGGAGGATAGAGCGTACCCTTAGCCGCACTACCCGACTACCCAGGTACTAGAGAATATCTTCACGAGTGTTGTTCTCAGTGACACTATAACAATCAGACAGTCGATCGGTTTATCTAAGGAGGGCTTAAGGTAATCTAGGTTGATCCGTACACATGTGATGTCTGATATGCTACCACTCGAAGGGGTATCAACAGGGGTTACAAGGGTGGCCAACAGATGTGCGCTTAAGTACCACTTGTATTTCCTGCGTGTATGAATCCCTCAACCGCGAGTTTATGCGCGTAACGACAAATCTCTGTGGCTTAAAGACGTCGAAATACGTATCTACCCTGAAAAATTTAACCCACACTTTCTGCCGAGGAAAGTGCTCTGATACCACTTGTAATATACCAGATATAAAAAGTATGCAGAACAGAAATAAAATGCTAAAAATGACAGAATAACAACAATATAACCAGAACATTCACCACATTAGCACTGAAATGATATAAGAATAACAACATAAATAACACTTTGATTCTGAAAGCAATGTTCACGGGCCTCTTTGAGGGGGAAACCTCCAATTGAGCAGAGCTCTATTACAATAATATCCAAGCTAGGGTTCTCATACCCTCGACTCCTATTTATACTAAATATGTCTATCAAAAGAAGCATCTAGAGGAAGATCCTTCTAGAAGCGAAAGCTTCTATTAGGTCGTCTTACATCTGACTTATTCTATTTTATTGCAAGGCCTTATTAATATTGATCTTTATTACATCGGAATATATTGTTCTACCTATGTGCGGGTTAGGACCCTAACATTCATCACCTTTAAGAGAAGCAAATAGCAACCACAACTTCTCTTCAATACTTGTTCCAAAAACATGTCTGCACAACTTGCTCGAATATGGACCACTCCACCTCCATTAGTAATATGTATTACAAATTGATACCATGTCCAATTTAGGTAAGCTGAACTATGTGTCAAATGCACAAGGCTTTGACTATCACAGAAAACAAAACTTGCACTTTGTCCAAACTAACTCAATGGTCCCTTTATACTCATAAAAGACAGAACCTGAAGTAGATCTTTTCTTGTCCAAATCCTCCTGCAAAATATGAATTATCTCAGACAAAAAACATTGAAACCACTGTAGGTGATACATGTGCCTCTAAGATACTGAAGCACCCAATTTCACTGCTTTACCTGGATTTGTCATGTGACCACTGACAACACTAACTGCATGTGAAATGTTTGATACTTGAACATATCAAACCTTTCCATCACATACTTTATACTTCCAACTAGCATACAATACATGAGACATAGCCTTTTCTTCCATACTGGATATACACCTGAAGAAAATAGATGGAAAGCCAGAGGGATATTTTTCTGGTTTCACATTATTCATGCCGAATTTCCTGAGTATCTTTTCCTTATACTGCCACTGTGATAACTGAAGCTTACCATCTTTCCTGCCTCTATGTTTTTCCATGCCCAAGATTTGTTTTTGCTTCTCCTTGATCCTTCACCATGAACATCCTTGCCAACTGAGCCAACCTCCTGATCTTAACCATGCTTTTACTTCAAAAAAACATATCGTGAGCAACCTAAACACCAAGATAATGAATGTACCATAAACACAATGGTTAAATTCATTTCTTGTAAAACTTGGCTCACCCGGAAGGAATCACCCATCTTGTACCAATGCCTGATGCACATTTCAGGCCATACAATGACTACTTGAGCTTGCAAAAAAATCTTCTGTTGCGATCTTGAACAAACTCCTGAACAAACCCTTCTGGTTGTTCGATATACATATCTCCTCATACAAATCTCCATAAAAAACTTGTCTTAGAATCTAGCTACACCAACTAGTGCCAGCGCTACATGAATAGAGAAAAGCTTAACAACTGACGAGAATATTTCATGGAAATCAATGCCTTCCAAATACCTTTTTGCTATCAGTCATGTTTTATTCCTTTCATCTTTTATATGTCTGATTTGAGAATAAATCTATCAAACATTATCTTTGTTAATGATGATCTATATCCCTTAATATCATCATTATAACCAACAAAGATCTACCTGTTTGATTTGGATCCTACTTAGAATGCCGATGAGAGCATGAACATAACAATCAAACAATTTCAAAAAACTGAGTAATCACAAGAGAAAACCTATTCAATATACCTCTTCCATAATCTTCCATCCTTTTGCAACTAATGGTGACCAATTTTCCAGATAACACTAAACTGCTTCTGACCACAACTCATGCTACAACTTGGCATTACTAAAGATGCCATTGGATCCCAATTTTCCTACAATAATTTCCAAAATTCCAAAGAATATGAACCTGCCTCCATCATGTGTTCTCAAACCCTTGATTTAACCTGTCAATACTTAAACACATCATCCTTTCTATTGACCCAAATTTTTGACTAGGGCACCTTCAGTGCTCCACCTCAAACAGAGTATTCAAAACCTTGACCAAATATGGCTAAGACTGCCAAATGAGCTTTTCACTGCTCACCTCCAAGCCACTTTACAAAGGATTTTCACCGAGCCCTTAAACATGCTCCATGACATGCAATTCTATGGACACCATACCACGGGCAACCAATAATCATGGACCTGAAACCCACAAATGTAGACCTATGTAGAAGGTTTTAATTCACGACTCATGCCCCCCACCCTTCTTTAGTCTACCTAAATCTATGTCTATACTTTCATAGGTGACTTAACAAAACCAAGGGTATGCATGCCTAACCAGGTCTTACAACAATATGCCTAATTACATATAACCAAAAAATGCAACTCCAAAAGAAAATGTTCACATGGTAACTTTACCATTACCTTTATTGCAATTGCTGCCATTTACCAACACTTATGTCTCTGGTTGTTTGACCACAGAGTTGTCACAAACAGATCTGTCATTTGTTGAGCACCTTCACTGGGCAGCACACAGATCTCCCACCAAAAACAGATATGGAATTTCTACACAGAGATATCCACTATGTTTCCCTTCAACATATCAACTCATCTGCACTCAATTATCACCTTTCTTAGCATTGTTCACCAGAGGCCAAATAACCCCTGTAACACCTCCACCTGAAACTTGGTACTCTGCATCTTTGTCGTTATCTCAAGAAACCGAATCACGGCTTATAAAATCAAAAGCTTTAAAATTAAAATGGGAATAAATAAAAAAAGGTTTAAATTTACCACTTTATACCTCCCATTCCATATTCATCCATCATATGTAATAAGCCATGATTCCTTTTAAAAAATCACTTTTTAAATGATCCACCACATATTAATAAAAAATTCTTTTAAAGAATCCACCCACGTGATCCACTTTATAACAAGCCATGCTTTTTCACTCCTCCGGATGGCTTAATGGTGGGACAAAATCATGTGGAATCCAAATTGTAAGTTCATCCTAAAATTTTTCGTTCCCGCAGTGTTAGACCTGCGAAAATTTCAGAATTTTAGCTCCCTCAATACGATAGAAAGTGATAAATACAGTCGGCACGCCCTTCCAGTATATAGGCCAGCCCTGACTTGGAAGTAGCCTTCAATGATCTCAACGCAACAACGATCTCAACGCTCTGAACGCAACAACGATCTCATTCTCTACCTACGGCTTCCAACTAGCTCTGATACCACTTGTTAGGATCTTTAAAGCCACAGATTAATTTTGCAACAAAAAACCAAAGAAAAAAACGTACACAAATTCAATCACATAGGAGACAATAGTTTACGTGGTAAAACCCTCCTTCACCTCATGAGGGAAACATCCACGGGACAATGGAAATGACATTCTTATTGTTCAATAAACCAGAGATTACAACCAACACCCTGGAGAAGGCTTGAAGCCCTGGCTCAATATTTGTCTCTCAGGCACACATGTTTAAACAACTTCTCCCACGGTTACAATGAAACTAATTCATTAATTATACATTCTAACTTAGGTTGCCTTATCTCAACCAAAAGACGAATAATAGGATCTAGATCCACGTCATGTGGGGATTTGTTGTCACCATTTCAACAGAGCGGAGGCGAGGCTTTCTACTATTCTAAAGCCGATTAGAGATTTTACAGTGAAGATCATACAGTAAGAGCCTAACAAAAAAACTGTTAAACATAACATACACTTAAATATTGTTCTCGTCCGGTGCTGGAGGTTCTTCTTTTGCTGATAGCCTCAAATTTAGGTCCAGTCGTGGTCGAGGTCCAGGAGAAGAGGCTTCATCGGAGATGGCTGCAGAAGATGCTGGCGAAGCCGAAGGTGAAACAGGTCCAACCCCGAACTGAAGAATTGCTATCTATTGCCTTAGTGCCTCGCATTCGTCCTTTGTCCATTGGTGCTCTACCTGTTGCTGGATGGTGATTTCTGTTATGGTTAGGACTTGAGTTGAGAGGGCTCTGAGACTGATTTGCAGATTTTGTACCGTATTAACCAATTCATCATGTTCTTCCACTTAGATGGCGCGATGACTGCCTATGTTCCTTCTCATTTTGCGAAGATTGCTTTCACTGCCTGTCTGAATGATGCAAGAGACGATATCTACGATCAAAGGAGGGGTAGATTTTTCTCTCTTCTTCGGAGTATGAAACAGACCCAAGTGATGCTCCATGCTTCTTCTGATATGGTCCATCATTCGCACGAGATTCAAAGGACGATTTCGTTTACCCGTTTTTGAGTGGACACACGAACTGCTATCATGCCCTCTGCTGCTCCTTGTACTGCTCACATTGCTTGAATTAAATGGATAGTAATCCCATGGAGTCATGCCGAGCGAATTTTTCACCCTCCAGGTCTTGTTACAACAATCTGAAGCAACCGAAAGAGTGCCGAAGTGACTTCCCAAGCCGGGGGAGATGGAGGGTGTGTAAAGAGTGGCATGCGTTGAGGTGAAAGATGGAACTTCAAGGTGGCGAGAGGTGAGGTGTAGAAGTGTGAGGTCCTGGATCCAAGTGCCAAGTGGTGGAGTAAGAGGAGAGGTGTTGTGCTGTGAAGGGTTCATGTTGGTGTCCAGATTCATAGTCCATGTGTCGATCTGAGCGAACAAGTGAGCTGGCCGCCAGTTGTCTAGTGCTTGCCGGATGGGTGACAGGATCATGGAATGGGGCTTAGATGTGTGAGACCATTGACAACCAGTGAACCCGGCTCCAAAGTGATTTCCATATTCACTTGAGTATTGACGATTTGATTATTGCGTCTGAGTATATGAAAAAAGGAAACCTTGCATA
Source organism: Picea mariana (assembly GCA_032191745.1). Taxonomy (NCBI): domain Eukaryota; kingdom Viridiplantae; phylum Streptophyta; class Pinopsida; order Pinales; family Pinaceae; genus Picea; species Picea mariana. Next base: position 14,865 of record JASDQU011404452.1, read on the forward strand.
AGTGTTTGCTAATTGTCGAGATTCGGTGGGATGTGGCATTTAAGTGGATATTCAGGGGGTGGGAGCCTTTGCGGGCATGATTTATGATTATCTTAGAATTGCCAATGACTGAAAGGGAGTGGATGTTCATATTTTTGGTGAGGAGAAGGCCTTGATACAGATCCTAAGCTTCGACTTGATTATTGGATGCAATTTTGAGGCTCCAGTGGAAGGTGAGTTTTTGATTTCCTCTTGGGCATATGATGACCCCTCCCACTCCTGCCACCCCGGGGTTTCCCTTTGAGGCTCCATCAAAGTAGAGAGTATGTGTCAGTCGCTCATTGCGCCAGTGTGAAAATTCATAGTCATTATGAAGCTGCCAGGAGGATATCGTTAGAGGGGAGGGGTGGCAAAAGGGAGGGATGGAGGGGAAAATGGTGGAGATCCAATCATATTCTAAGCTGGAGGAGGGGGTGAAGGATATGGATTTGGATTAGGAAAGGAATAATTCTTCCAGAAGGTCTACAGATTTTATAGCTACAAGATCTGGGGGGGAGTGGAGGTTGGAGAAGATGGCCATGTTTCGGGAGAGCCAAATTTTCCAGCAAATATACTTGGGCAAGGCTTTGAATAATTCTCTGAAGAGAGGTTTGCTCTTGAAGGAGGCACGATAAAAGGATTTCCAATGTGAGAGAAACTCTTTTGGTTGGGATGACCATCTAATTTTGCTGTGGAGGCCTTAGAGGGCTGCTTTCCACACAGAGATAACATAGGGGCAATGGAGGAAAATATGTTGAGAGGTTTCCTATGCATTGCGACACAACTCACATCTGAAAGGACCGTGTATGTTCCTTTTGAGAAGATTTTCACCTGTAAGTAATTTGCCATGTGCAACTATCCAACAAAAGGAATTTACCTTAGGATGGCTGTCATTGTTCCAGAGGGAATTCCAGATCTTATCTTTGGGGGGGAGATCTGTTTGGGAGAGAATATGTGAATAACCTTGTTTGACAGAGTAAATCCCATGGCCCCAACCTCTCTTGTCTTTTAGCGTGTTGAGAATGGGGGCACAACCTCTCAAAAGACTTTGCAAATGATGGGCCACTTCCTGAAGATTGCTTGGGAGATTTTGAAGATTCCATCCTATCCAATCGCCTGAATCAACGTTCCAGGAAGAGATATCCGAGATGTATTTCTTGCCTTGCGATTCTATCCAGTTAATGAGAGGTTGAAGTTGAATGTGCTGCCAAAGTGGCGTCTTTCCCATGATGTCGTCTACTCCAATAAGGATATTTCTGCCATTCCCAGATATCCAGGTGAGCTGGCTTTTAATGAGGGGTATGGAGGCATAAAGAAGCTTCTCGATTGGAGAGCCATTGCTCAGGGAGTGTTGCTGTTCTAAACATTTGAGTCTGTCCCATGTTAGGTATTTCTTCAAGAGAATAGTTTTCCACCAGTCTGTCCTTCCCGAAATAAGATTCCATAATATTTTTTCTCCCATAGCCAGGTTGTNGGGAGATTTTGAAGATTCCATCCTATCCAATTGCCTGAATCAACGTTCCAGGAAGAGATATCCGAGATGTATTTCTTGCCTTGCGATCCTATCCAGTTAATGAGAGGTTGAAGTTGAATGTGCTGCCAAAGTGGCGTCTTTCCCATGATGTCGTCTACTCCAATAAGGATATTTCTGCCATTCCCAGATATCCAGGTGAGCTGGCTTTTAATGAGGGGGATGGAGGCATAAAGAAGCTTCCCGATTGGAGAGCCATTGCTCAGGGAGTGTTGCTGTTCTAAACATTTGAGTCTGTCCCCTGTTAGGTATTTCTTCAAGAGAATAGTTTTCCACCAGTCTGTCCTTCCCGAAATAAGATTCCATAAGATTTTTTCTCCCATAGCCAGGTTGTAGAGGGTAGGGTCTTTTATGCCCAGGCCTCCATTTTTTTTGGATGTTTTACAATATCCCAGTTGACAAGGTGAAATTTTTTTGTTTCAGTCTTTCCCCCTTCCCAGAGAAAGTGTCTTAGGAGACGAGAGATCAAGATTTTGATGCTTTGAGGTTCAAGAAGAGAGGAGAATTGAAAAATGGCGAGAGTGGAGAGGACTAATTTTAAAAGCACAGTTCGGTCGGCCAGATTGAGCCAGAAGGAGCCCCATTGATCCAGCTTGTTTTTTATTTTGTTGAGAATTTGGTTCCAGGCTGAATTGGGAAGAGATTTAAGACATATTGGGATGCCAAGGTATCTAAAGGTTTTCCATTTTTTTATGAGAGGTAAACAAAAGATGTTTTATTAAGTGGGTTGTTCTTGGGGGAGTGTTCCAGGTGTAGACATTGAATTTAGCACTATTTATGAGGGCTCCCGAGGCCTGGGTGAAATTATCCAGAGAATTTTTTAATCTCTTGGCTATGACAATGGAGGCACCTCCAATGAGGAGAGAGTCATCAACGAATTGGGAGTGGTTTATTCTCTTTGTCCCCTGAGCGATTTTGATACCAGGAATATCTTTGGAGGCACGATCCTTTTCTAGCTGCCTTCTGAGAGTTTCTGCCATAATTAGGTAGAGGAGGGGGGACAGGGGGAAACCTTGCCTCAACCCTCTGGAACTTTTGAAGAAGTTTGTTGGTCGCCCGTTGATCAGAGGGGAAATCCATGGCTTGGAAATGCAGGCCGAGATCCAGACAACAAAATCTAGACTTAAGCCAAATTTTTGTAATATTGCAAACAAAAATTTATGTCTCACCCTGTCGAAAGCATTGGCCATGTCTATTTTGATGATCATTCCTTGGTCTCCTCATTCCTTGCTGGAGTGAATGGATTCTTGGACCAGGATGATGTTGTCAATCATTTGTCTCTTTTCTACAAATCCACTTTGGTTTGGGGAGATAAGCTTATGGAGGAGAGGCTTGATTCTGTTGGCAATAATTTTAGTGATGAGTTTGTAAGAGACATTGCAAAAGGATATGGGCCTGAATCTAGAGAAAGAGGAAGGATTTGAGTCCTTTGGTATAAGCACTAGAAAAGTGGGATTTGTGTTTCCCCCCAACTTTTTAGATTTCTGGACATATTGGATCATTTTCAGGAGATCTTTTTTAATTGTGTGCCAACAGTTTTGATAGAAGTGGGCGTTGAAGCCATCTGGACCTGGAGCTTTGTCTGGGTGAAGTTGGAAGAGGGATTCATAAAGTTCTTTTTCTGTGACCTTTTGAACTATCTTGGCATTGTCTTCTTGGCTTACAACAGTCATAATGTTTAGCAACAGATCTTCTTGAGTGTTTAGATTGACAATGCCTTCCTCAGTTAGAAGATGCTCAAAATGGGTTTTGGCTTCTTCCTAGATTTGCTGAAAGTCATTTATTTTTGTTCCATCTTCCTTTGTGATTTCCTTCACCTTGTTCCTCGAGAGTTTGGCTTTGGTTTGTCTCTGAAAGAATCTCGTGTTTCTATCTCCTGATTTGAGCCAAATACTTCGAGATTTGAGCCTCCAGGTTTCCTCCTCTGAGTGGAGATTTTTTTGATACTCAATAAAATCCTATTGTTCTTTTAGAAGAATAGAGTGAGTGGGGAGTCCCTTTTCCATTTCCATTCTGTTTTCTTCCATTTCCTTAATTTTCTTTCTTTTGGCTTCTTGATCTTTTTCTTTGTTGAATTTAACCCAATGCTTGAGGGCCGATTTGACTCTTTTTAAATTCTTCTCCCAGATGAAGGTTGGAGAGCCTTGCATCCAACAGCTCCAGGCGTCTGAGACAATATCAAAAAAATTTGGGTCCGAGAGCCATAGGGGGTTGAATCTGAAGGGGGTGAGGTCAAGATTCTCAGGGGGGAGAGGCTTAGGGTGATGGGTCAGTGGTCAGAGCTTGTCCAGGGGAGAATGAGGGAGGAGGGGAAAGAGACTTGTCAAGGAAGGATCTTCTTAGTAGAAAACGATCTAGGCGAGCAGTAATATGCCCAGGCCCTATCCATCTGTTTGACCAAGTGAAGCGACCATTAGAAGGTTTTATGTCAATTAGTTGGAAAGAGGATATGAGATCCTCAATATGCTCTCGAGTGGGGTACCGTACTCGGGTGCCTCCTTTCTTTTCTTTAGGGTGGAAGGTTGTGTTGAGGTCTCTAGCTATAATAAGATCCTTAGGGTCTAGAGTCCCTTGAAGGTTTTGGAGGGAGGTCCAACATTCAATTTGTTCTTGATAAATAACAAGCATATACACATTAAATACATTCAGAGTCTTACAAGTAGGAATGTGAAGTAGGGTTGTTTTGATCCAGTGAGTTGTAGATTTCCATCTTTGCAGAGAGAAGATGCTTGGATTCCATAGGGTGTAGATTCCTCTTGAGGCTCCTCTTGCGCTAACTGCACGCCTTTGCATGAACACTATATGTAGTTTCTTTCCTGAAGGATGTCAGTATCCTTCCGTTTAGTCTTTTAGAGAAGAAGGACATAAGGGCTTTCTGCTTTTATTAAGTCATGTATCACCGAGAGCTTGTGTCGGCTCCCTAGTCCCCTGCAGTTCCAAGAGATTGCTTTTATCATTTAGAAGGCTTGGAGTTCCCCCCTTTATGGGGGTTGGATCCATTCTGATTTCTTGTCTTCCTTGTTTCTTTCTTAGTATGTTGATCGAGAGTTGTTTGTTTCCCGAGTTATATTTCCTTCCTGGCTGAAGCTTCCTGCTTGTGCAGATTGTATTTTCTACCCACTTTTTTGATGGGGGAGTCGTGGGTATCTGAGTTTGAGCCTTCCTCTGAGATTTGGTCTATTTCTCCATCCTCAGGGTGAGATGAAGGATGAAGGGGAGAAGGAGGGGTTGAGGGGGCATGGTGAGGAGGCGCAGAGGGGTGACCTACGAGAGATGCAGGAGGAGGAGTAAGATGAGTTTGAGAGGGGGGCGGCTCCACCCGGGGTGGATCTTGGTTCGAGTTCATACTGGAAGGTTCTGGATCTTGAGATGATTCAGGCAGGGGTGGCGTGGGGATGACTTTAGGGTTCTGGCCATGGCGTTGCTGTTTTTTCCTTTTAGGCTGTGGCCATTGATCAGATTCTTCAGGAGGGGTTTCAGGGGGGGATTTGGGACAGTGCTTTGCAAAATTTCCATATTCGTGACAAATTTTGCATTTGAAAGGTAGTTGTTCNAGGAAGAGGAGTAAGATGAGGTTGCGAGGGGGGCGGCTCCACCCGGGGTGGATCTTGGTTTGAGTTCATACTGGAAGGTTCTGGATCTTGAGATGATTCAGGCAAGGGTGGCGTGGGGATGACTTTAGGGTTCTGGCCATGGCGTTGCTGTTTTTTCCTTTTAGGCTGTGGCCATTGATCAGATTCTTCAGGAGGGGTTTCAGGGGGGGATTTGGGACAGTGCTTTGCAAAATTTCCATATTCGTGACAAATTTTGCATTTGAAAGGTAGTTGTTCGTAGTCAACTTGTTGTAGATAGGTCCATTTATCCAGAGTGAGGTTAATAGCTTCAGGCATGCCTTTTTCAAGATCAACTTCTACACAGATCCATGCGCAAGCTTGGAGACCATCTTTAGGTTCGGCACGATCTATATATTTCCCGAGGGTATTACCTATAGAGTGAATAGTTTCATTGTTCCAACAATGTAGGGGGAGGGGAAGGGGAGATGAACCCAAACTGGAACTGCATTGGGGATATCGTTCTCGGGGATGAAATCCGGTGTCCAGCTATTAAGATACATACCTCTGGAGCCCATAAAGTACAGTCCGCTTCTGAAGATGAGATATCGATTTGATTTGTCTTCGAACAAAAAGGCAAAGAAGCCTCTTTCACACAGAAAGTGCGAGAGGTTGCCTTTCAGGTGGGGTTTCTAGTTCTTGTTAATCTAGATCACCATAGCTCGCGGTGAGGGCCAAAGTCCAGTGAACTGACCTATGAGAGCATGATCTGCAAATTTTAGGGCAAGGGATCTAGAGCTTCCTTGGATCTGAACAATGGGGATTTGATCCAGTTTTTTCACAAACTTTGGAGGGGCACTCTTGGTCAACTTGGGAAGGGAGGCGATTAGTGAGGCAAAGGTTGCAACATCTAGGGAGGAGGGAGAAGGAGACGACTGGGAAGCCCCCCCCAAGGCCCCTCCAGGCGAGGAGGGCATGTGTGAGGAGGCAGGAAGGGAGGTCGCGCATCAGGAAAAAAATCTATCGATAAACCCTGCACCCGACGCCCAAGAAATATTTTTTCAACAATTTAGCTAATAAGTATTATAAGTTGAGTTGATGTTAGAAAATTTGGGCATTTCAACACAAATTTTATTTGAAATTATTTGCAGAAATTATTTAATCTCAAGAAATGTTTTATGAAGATATGAAGATGAAAATCTTTTGCAAGAAGAAGACAATCTTCTATGAAACACAACAAGGGATAGAATTTGACACATATGATGCAACAAAAGCAATATGAAAGAAGAAGAAGACAACTTATAAAGTGAAGAAAGAAGACAAACAACTAGGCACAAACAAAGCAGGTGGCAAGGGAATATTGAAGAGAAAAAAGACAAGGACAGTTCAGAAAGTGTGAAACAACAAAAGCAAGAAGAATGAAGTAGCAAAGTAAAAAACAAGTAGTGAAAGATAATACCACGTGTCAAAAATTGAGATGCAAAAGCAATTGAAATAAATCCAAGAAAAATTAAATACCTAAGTAGTGTGATGATCCTTTTGATAAATGTTGTTTTGATGATGGAAACGAAGAGTGTCATGGTACTATACTGTAAAAAGCCTTAGATTAGCCTCATATGAACATGTACGATGATTTATTTTTTTATGTATTTGAGTCAAATGATGATGTAATGGTTGTAAGCCTTGATAAGGCAAGTGTACCCTTATAACCTAATTGTTGATGGTTCATGGTAAACCATAAACCACTTGTGACAAATGAAGGTTTGCTATCAACCAAAAACCTCTTGGTGTAATGAATGGCTTGTGGTAAGCTGAAAACCACTTGAGAATTGCAATGGTTCATGGAAAATCAAATAAAATTGAGGATAATGATTGATGACGATGAAGGGGGAGTGGAAAAGATTTGTGATTTGAGAATTTTTGATGGACCATGTATGGGATTTTTCTTTTTCAAGAACCAATGGACAATGTTCCATGTAGTCTAGTGGATGGTGACTTTTTATATTGACATCAACAAAATGATATTTATATTTTGCTACATTTAAAATAAATCATAAAGATAAATACTAAATAAGTTTGAAGGCAAAGGCCATAGAAGAAGGAGAAGATTGTACTAATTGAAAAGACTTGTGGAAGAGACATAAGATGATGTTTAAATATTGAAATCACAAGTATTAGTTAAATCCTACTTGTGATCAATAATGTATAAATTATATGATTGAATTGTAATGAAGTAGACCACATATAATCACTATGTATGAATTGAATATGAGGACATTGGGAGAAGTTAGAGATGAAGATTTCATAGAATTAGTTGACAAATTCAAGGAGATATTATTAGAGATGGTTATGGAGATGGTTGAATTGAATATCTTATTATGAGATG
>JASDQU011404453.1:14983-27390 GCA_032191745.1 Picea mariana
TGATAGCTCATTGGAAAGATCTATCCTAGGCCTACAACGCTCCAGAAAAAATAGCATCGTTAGATGTAATTTTGCAACAACAAAATACCAAAAAAAAACATCGTTTAGGGCCTCAAAATGGCCCCAGAAGTTCAGAACCCGAAAAAAACTGCTAAAAATAGTAAACTGTGCGAAAACTGAAAAATGAAAGAAGAAATGGTGGGGGTCCAAGTGGAATAGGTGGGTGGCCACCAATATCCACCTGGATCAGTCTCCTATTTTCTTTTATCATCATTGGTATCCTCCATGTTCTTTCCCATCACATGGTTCTAGCTAAACACCAATTCTCCATTACAACTCATTGATTCATTAATTTCCAACAATGAATTGTCATGTTTTGAGCCCTCAACACTCCCATACATCCATATGGGTCCACATTAGTTTTTTAGTCTTATACACCTTTTAGCTAGAAAATTGAAGAGCATATGCATGTCTAGATGGAATCAACAAAAAACAAGCTCAAAAAACCCTCAATTTTTTTATTATCCATTCTCTTAATCCTTTCAAGCTATTGGTTGCAAGGTTTTATTCCTTGGGAAAAGATCACCTATTGATCCTTTTATGTATTCAATAGGTGCCGGGGAGCTTTGAGATAAAATTTGTATGATGAACCCTAAGCTCTTCATGACTTTGTCACCTAAGAAGGAAGTGGAGTCCATTGTTTGGTACAATTCAAAGTTGGATTACATAAGTTAGTTATCCTATAGTTTAATTATCAACCTTTGGAATATTGATGATTTGTTCAAAGAAAAGTTTTCAAAGATTTATTCTTAAAGTTTGAGATAGAGTTGATTGCATCAAAGTTAATCATTTCAAAGGTTAACCTCCAAAGGCTCAAGCACTTTGTGCTTGGAGACTTGGAGAGGGGTCTAGGAACTTGATTGAGGATAAGGGTTTTTAGTATCAAACATTAATTTATTAGATATTGCCCATTGATATCATTAGAGACCATGAGAATCTCAAACCCAAGAGGCTTCAAGATCTACAGTTTCAAATTGAGTTCATTTCAAGTGCCCTAGGTGCTTCAATTTTTTGTTTTGTTTCATGAGGAGGTGGTGAGATCCAATTAGGGCATGCAAATTTCACGAGGTACTCTTTGAATCAAACATCGCTTGTAGGGAATTGATGGTCCATTCACATAGTATATAGAAATCAATGCTAGCTCAGGAATCCAATGCCAAGTAGGGCCCATTATTCGTTTACCGTTAGTCAACAATAAATAAACTTCACTTGTTATAAGCTTGATTTAACTAAAGTGGCCTAGTGAGGGCATAAAAAAACATCAAACTTTGAATTCAAGAAAGAGGCTTTACCTCTCTGATGCCCAATAGATGAATGGATCCCATATCCTTCAAAATCATTTTGTGAAGAATCACTACCATCGAAACATTATAGATAGGGTTTGTTGGCATTGAACATATATTTTATCTTTGAGACTTCATCTATGTGATGCTTCGTCTTAGGTCCATGCATTGGTAACTACAAAATCATATCATGGTGACTAGAACTTTATGTTCAATTAAGGAAAATATTGGAAAATAATTATCAATAAAATGAAATACTAAAAGTAGTTCCCCTTATGTGGTCTATTGCTTTTTCTCTCAAGATGTCTAACTCCTTCAAGATATGATTCTTATTTTCAATTTAAAGAGTAAAACTTTCCCTACAATAGAAACATAATCCACAACANTTCACATCGACAATGTCCTTGTGTTTTGTTGAAAGAATGTAAAGTGAGCAAAGAAGGAAGAGAGATCCATTGTGCCAATGGTGGGTAGTTGGAAAAAATATAGGTGGTGATTCCATGAACACTATGCAGAGGTCAGGAGAGGCAAGGAAATCTAAAATCAAGAAACTCTTATTAAGTTCTCAAAATGGTAGGGGATATTGAATGTGTGAAATGTATTGTACAATATTGTGTTGAAAAGGGACATTTGACATAATTAAGCAATTAGAAACAAAGTATTCCTAAGTGAAGTATAAGTATAACAAACATTGGCTCAAAATTTCAAGTGCACTCATGAAATTAGGCAATCAACAATACAATCATCAAATTATGTTGCTTAAACCATAGCCTTCTAGAATTCATACTTGTGAGAAACACCATCGAACAAATGAAATATGGAAAAATGATGCTCAAATATTTATACAATAGACTGGATTGCAATGATAAAGCTCTGTTGTGAAGAAAACATAAGATATTTCTCAAAGTAGTGAAGGGACTTGAAACTAATTGATTTTCTATTTTCTATATGATAAAAAGTAAACAGTTCAAGGAAAATAACTAGTAAGTAAACAAAAATCCTACAATTGAGATGGTTGAAGGTTAGAAGAGTCCAACCATGGGGTTATAAATATTTTCTATGTAAACAAAAAATGCTAAATAGCTTATTGAAACTAGATTTAAATGCCCAACAATTTATTAAGAAAAAATGTTTATCATATTGGAACTACATTGATATCTAGTTGCAACCAAACATAAATGAAATTTAAATATTAGCACAATGATACCGAAAGAACTTGATATTCATTAATGAAATTGATTTGGAAGTTGGGCACAATGCATCCACAAAACTCTAATACTAATAGTCTCAATTGTAACCCATAACGATTTTTTTCCTATTTTAGTTCAATAACAAGCATTGAAAACAAAATTCATATAGACTAGATGTTTTAAGTTCATAAATATCATATGGTGAGAAAACAATTTTCCCAGCTCAAAATGAAGTTTCTAAAAGGCACTACAAGTATAATAACATTGTTGAGTAACAAGTTTTCGAAAGTTTACAAAAAATTGCTAAGTGTGAAAGTTTGCACTTTTGCTACATAGTTATGCACAATATATAGATTCTTTTATCTTTTCCACGATGCACGTTGGGAAGCATTATAGGAAAGAAAGCATTCCTATGACATGTCTTTCGTTTCAATGGTTCCTAACAAAAAGAAGAAACATATTGATATTTAGTGTTTGAGATGGAATATTATTAAAGCAAAGGTAGGAAAATAATTCGAGTAATGTTAGATCGATGTGAACATAGTTCAAATATTTAGGGTTCTATAAAATCAAAGCGTCCATTCAAATGAAAAATACACATATCTTTCTAATAACATACAAGGGTATTAAGAAAAAAAGTACATGCTTTGGATCACAATAGATTTTTCATCTTTGGACCTCATTTTCACTAACATAGACCGTGCTTCATTATATTTAGTGTTTATATACCTTTTGTTTTCCTTTGTATTTTCCTAGAATTGAGAGAAAACATATCCTGAAGAACACAAGCAACATGCTTTTCCATGAATGGTTCAATATAAATGTTTGGATCACTATTTCGAATAGAAATTTGATTGGTGGGATAAATGAATTTGTCCATCTAATCTCTATAGGAAGTTTGGGACATCTATGTGAAAATGATAAGGTATCAATTTAAAAAAAATGCTAACAAGTTGAGACAAATGTCAAAAAACATAAATAGTTCATATAGAAATCTTGAGAACTTGTATGTAGAAAAATGATTATCCAAAAAAAATGCTAAGCACACACTTATACTAGGGCGGGGGGGGGTGTGAATCAGTATAATACTATCATTTTCTTTTTAACATTCATAAACCATAGCCCGCAGTGGTGTAGACCGATTGGAAAGTGTCGTGTAAATAGAAGGAAATGTAAAAAGGAGGTCTCAAGTTCGATTCTCACCCTGATTTACCCGTGCCCCATTTTTGTGGGGCGTGTGGATGCACTTGGAGGTTATAGAGGTAGCAGACAATAATCGATCCCATGTCACGCGAGTACGAGAACCGTGAGTTTCCGATTCCACTAGTCCAAAAAACAAAAAAAAACATACATTCATAAACCATAATGAAGCAATCAAATAAATGTAACAACTAGAAGACACAATATATAACATGGAAACCCCTTCAAGAGAAAACCAAAAAAACTTCTTTTTATAAATTTGTAGGCACCAACCTACAGGNATTAGAGACACCAATCCACACAACTGTTTTTTTTGTAGGCACTAGCCTACTTACAAGCTTATAGGTTCTTCATATGTATTTCTTTCACTAGTCTACTTGTTTCTTATGTCTTCACCAAATCTTCTCTGTGCTCGTTACTTCTTCTTTCACCAGATCTTCTTTGTGCGCGTTACTTCTGCTTTAGATTTACCTTCACTAGATATTCTTGTTTTTTTTTCTACTTTTTCCTTAGATCTGCCTTTGCAAGTTTTTCTTTCTAGAATGCTAGATCTATTTTCTAGAACACTAGATCTGATATTAACTAATATTTAATCGCCACTTCTTGAAATAATTCTCCTTTGTCTACAACTCTCCCCCTATCTGTAATACTCCTCCCTTTGTATGCAACTCTCCCCATGTTTGTAATTCTCCCCCTTTGACACAAATGGAAAATATATGCTTCACTTGAGTGTTATAGCAAGTTTTTCCTCACCCCATGCAACTTTCTTAGAGAGGCTTTCCATTTCCCTATGTAGACTTGAAGTCCATTTTGCACTTCCCAGAGCCAAAAATTCATATTTTTCCACATATACGTGCCCTACAAGTTAGACAACATGCGTATACGCAGGTTGCACCACTAGTACAACCCGCGTACATCGAGTTTGGTGCTCAAAATTAAAAAATTGTGTCAAGTTTCCATGTCACGTCACGAGATCCATGATCCTTGACCTTCCATATACTAGAAACGTTCCGACTCATCCCTTCAGTTCCATTTGAAGGCTATAAATTGGGCTATATCCAAACCGTGGAAGGGGAGAGAATTCAACTTTTGAGAGCAAAGATACTCTAGAGAAATTTTCACTTCACATTGAGTCTGCATCCCTTTGTCCTTTAAAGTCTGAACACATTGTTCAACCCCCAAGCTTTTCTCTCTTTGATGGAGAACCTCGTTGTCTCTCTTATATGAGATTTCCTTTGGTGGAGGGTTGAAGTGGTGGAGGCCTAACTGGAAGGGACTTAGTTTCTTGTTTTTGAGACGTGCTGACACCGAAGTTTGTCACTTATATACCTATGTTGATCATATTTTAATAGAAATACTCTTTTCTCTTCCAATTGATATCTTGCAAATATTTGAATTGTTATTCCATGGGCATATTTGTTATGAATGTTATTGGATTATGCTATTGTATTTGTTAACTTTATATATTATCTCCATATGCGTGTGTATCTTGGTTGTTGAGGAAAAGTTGCAGGTATAAATATTTGAGTTGCGTGCTCAATGGTGGTCTTCATCGAATGTCCAAACGAAGTAGGCTCTTTATATTGTCTTGTTGGAATTTACATTTATATAGCATACTTGGGATTGGATTTGATTTCTGCAGTCATTTCGTTTGTTGTGGTTTACCCCATGCCATAGAGTGATTTTCCTTGTAATAGAATTGATGACTATACCGGGGAATGAATCTTCTATTTTGGGGTTTGGGGTGATTTTCCTCGTAACAAAATTAGCGACCATACTGTGGAATGAATCTTCTATTTTTTGGGTTTGAAGTGTTTTTCTCCTTTGATTGCTCTCTGGTAGCCTAAGTTTTCTTGTTGCCTGATTCCTTGAAAACTTATTTTTTACTTTGTATTTGAGTTTCTTGGCCTTATCCTTACCCTGACAGTGTTTTATTACATATACGTGGTTTTTCCCTTGACAAACATGTACATACATGAGCTGTCTTTCAATAGGGTGCATGCATACATGTTTTTTGCCTAAACAGTGGTGTACATCAACTTTTTAAGCTTGTTTGTTGAGTTTGGTGTTTGTTGGGTGAATTTTTATGTTTGCTGAGTCTTCCTGGGTCTCTATCCTAATTGTTGAGTTCTTGGAGAGTGATATGAAGCCTTTTTATGGTTGAATTTTCGGGCGGTTTTTCTTTCTTATCATATTTTTCATTGGTTGTCCTTGTACATTGGTCTAAGTGATTTCTTCTTAGTATCCTTCTTGGCTTGTCTCTTTTTTTTGCAATAGGGTCTATATATCAAGCTGTTATTCAGTCCTTGCATTTTCATTCCTTTATATTGAAAATACAAAAATATACATTTTAAATTTTGGCATTTTCTCTTTTGGTTGTTTAGTATTGATCCCGACACATATATGGAAAGATTGCATCTTATTTGAAATTGCAGAGTTGAATTGAAAGTTGCATTTTGAAAAGCTTATCATCTTTTGAGAATTGAATTTTAGGACTTAGCTTTATGTTCATGTTCAGTTCTTTTATATGCTGAGTCATAACATCATTAGTTTCACGACCACATCTTTTGAGTAAACAAAGCCATTAAAAGTAACACTAATTAATTTAAAACTAATTAGAAACAATTTTATTTTTCAGGGTATACAAACTAGCTTAGGATATAGGGACTTGGAATAGGATTTTGTAAGTAAAATTCTCCAAGGCTATTAAACTCAACATATGTGTCTGACCAGGGAGTGGTGAAATCCATTGTGTAATTAGTGATGTCAAGATGATCTGCTGGCGCTCACACCGGAGTTAAGCATGAGGTTGCGCAAAGTTGGCTGCAGAGATAGCCCTCTAATACCTTCTTAGCGTTAGAGATATTTCTGTGGTTTCATTCATATATGGGGTTCTTGCTAGTACCTTTACCTCCGTGAGAGGCGATGATTTCAATATTTTGGGCTTTGTTACCTTGCCCATACAGTGGACCTGACTTATGACTGTTCGCCTGCACATTAGTTATATTGTGGTGGCTCTATTTGTTTGACATAGGTAGCCTCACAGGTTACTTGCAGGGGTTATTCTTCAGGTACCTTGAGTCAGATAAGGGTCAGACAACACACAACCTTTATGGAGGATTACCTTTCCGGGGGGATTTGAATGACTACATTTTTAAACCAACGAGGGCCCTTATAACTAATTCTGATACCTCCAATATTTTGAAGGGAGTCTTAGGCCCCTCTTGGGAGAGACATACCTACTCTAGTGAGGGAGGCCCCTTTTTAGCCACTATATCTTGTTTGTGTGCATTGGCCTTTTTTCTTTACTTTGGTGTGCTATCTAATTATTAGTTGGCCTTAGGATTTTGTATTGCATCGTGAGTTTTCATTGTTATGGTTAGTGGAGCCCCCGTGACTCCCTCAGTTAGCGCTACCCAACCCATGGTCTTTGCTTATTCCATGGGGACGAATCCTTTTGTATTTTCGAGTGGTACGCTGAATCATGATACTCAACCAATACCTTGGGACTCTAATCATTTTTATCTTGGTATTACAAACATGTCTTTGCACTTTCCATCCTCTATTGCATCGCCTTATGTGAATCCTAGTTTTGGGTCTGGAGGCATGATGCCTCCTTATTCTCCCTTTTTTTTTGGTGGGAGTCATATCCCTCAATCAAATATTATGGTAGGAGGTTGAAATATTACTTCTTATGGATCCAATCCTAGCTTCACTTTTCCAGGAGGAAGTGCTCAAATGGGTGGTCATTCTACTTATTACATCCCATCCATCTATCCTTCTTCCGCTATGTCGGTTCCTACGAACACTTTTCCCATGGCGGACCTCTGCTTGTCATCTGGTGTTTCATCCAGGGGGAGTTAGTTTTATAGTATGGGCAACCCCTTAACAAAGTTCCTTCACCTGGGGGCAACATATATCCTCACCAGAGTAACCTTTGTCATGTTGCTTTCTCTTTTCAAGCGGATTCCTAAGTGACGATGCCCTTACAACCTTTATGAATCAGTTTGGAGGAGGATACTATCCTGCCAGACAGGGTGATGGTGATACCAGGACCTTTCCTGGCCCACAATCTCTCAAAATCATTCTTTCCCAGAACCTTGGTCTCAAATGCCGCAACCAACCTCTGCAATTCATGTTGGAATCACAAGTCCATTCACTGTGAGTCATAATGGCATTATATCACCAACCTCTGCTAGTCATGTTGGAGATAAATCAATAACCTCTATAAGTCATGTTGAAGACCAACAACCAACGGTTGCATGTCATGATGGGGGAAAAACTCTAGTCACTGGTAGTCACACTACACATACATCACCAACCTCTGCTAGTCATGTTGGGGATTAATCACCAACCTCTTCTAGTCATGTTGGGGATTCATCAACAACCTCTGCAAGTCATGTTGAAGATTTGCTACTAGCCTCTACAAGTCATGCTGGGAGAATGTCACCAGCCACTGCAAGTCATGCTGGGGGCATTAATATGATTGAGAAGCCTAGACGTATAGGATGTAAGCCCAAGTTCCTTTGTATACTTTGCAAAGTACATCATCTAACTCGTCTATGCCCTGCTACTGTCGTGGTACAAGAATCAAAGTCCTTATCTGATATCCCTTCGGGTTCTGAATCATCTTTGGTTTCCCAACATTCTAATCCTTCTTTAATTGATATAACAGTTGTGCTGATGCAATTTTCGATTGATACCACTCTTCTTTTGGGGGGTGATGCATCCCTTGACCATGTTGTCTCGCATCTTGTTCAACCAACGTTCGTGTTGATGCAATCTTTGACCGAAACCACTCCTATTTTTTGGGGGTGATGTGTCTCTAGACCATGTTGTCTCGTATCCTTTTCAACCAATGGTTGAAGAAGTAGTCATGTCGATCCCACTCTTCTCTTGGAGAGTGACAAGTCTAAGGAAGTGACATTGCCGATGCAATCTTCGGTCAATCCCACTCTTCTTTTGGAGGGTGATGCGTCCTTCAACCACGTCCTTAGAGTTTTTAGTCCCATACCTTTTGAACAAGGGAGCATTCCACTCTCTCCGAGTACACTCCTTCCAAGTCCTAGGATGATTTCCTTTGATTGGAATGACCTTGTAGATCCTTGGCCTCCTTCTCTGCAAGGATCCTATGCAAGTATCTTATCCTCCTCGAATTAGAAATCTTTGGGTTCTCCCAAGCTTATGTTAGTTACCTCTGAGTTGCTAAATTTCGACAGAAGTCCTGCACAGGGACCCTGGCCTTGCCCATGATATGTTGCTTAGAACAACATTCCCAAGTCTTAGTTAAACTCGTTTCCGACTCTCTAAAAAAGTGAAAATATTGTCGAGTGAAATTGTCTCTTTCACACTTGTTAAATGGATTTGAAAGAACATTTATTTGGTGTAAGTTTTACCCTTTTTCAGACCAAGTAGACTATTTTTGAAAAAGAAACACTCTAGTCAACATTGGCTAGAAGAGTTCTCCTGGGTATCATTTTATACTTTTTCAGGCCTAGGGGACTAAATCTACGAAAAAGGACATTCTTTGGAGTTAAGTTGTAATTGCATTCCATTATCTTTCTTGTAGTATTGAAATTATTTTCGATTCATGCTTTCTCTTTATAAGCCTATTACCTCAACAATTTGCATCACTAGCCAAGCAAAGCCTTGTTTATATCCTTTGTAGCTTGACACCCTGTACCCTAAGAGGAAACATTTCCCCAAGTGTCCATGCCCCACATGAACTTCCTTGCATTGAGCATAGGTATGTTCCATTGTTTGGAGCTAGTTGCTTACTCGCGACACTCGTTTCCTTTCTTGTATCATAACACTCATTTTCCTATGAAAAAGAAAAGACGGGTTAGAAAAGAATATTATCTCATATTGGCAGCAATCGTGTCGCCTTTGAACATAGCACAAACTTTTGAGTCCACTTGTCATCCAATGTTTGGGTTTAGCATGACCTTAAGAAGCTGAGCTCGTTACTTAGAGTTTATTCCTCTAACTGGTTACTCTTCCAGTCCCTATGGAGAGTTTGATTGGTGCCTCCCGCATCACAAAGTTTCATTTTCAAATCTATGCTACCAAAGTCCTCCATATGTCTCATGCTCTTGTTCAAAGGATGTCTATAAGTTTGTGTCGGCCATTTCTCATAACTCTTGACTTTGCATGTCAGCCATATCCTTAGTGTGTCTCAGAGTTACATGAATCTGTAGTCCTACCATGCACCCTGGTCCTACTTTCATTATGGGTAGATAACCTTGAACCCATCAATTGACATCTCCTCATTGGTCATTGACTAGGGGGTTTCCCTTATGTCTGATGACAATAAATCTATTCAAACATTGGGATTCGTGTAGTTTCTTGGATGCCATTAGCCTTATTGGTGGTTTCCTCACCTTTGTCGATATTTTTCCTTATTTGCTTCTATTCAGAGGGTCTTTTTGTGCACTACTTGTATCCGGTGTATGCGAAATATGCATAGGGTCGTTGGTTCTTGAACATCCTCTTCATATGAGTTCCTCCAAATCATCAAGATATTGCTTTGTTCCTCATGTTGACTGATGAGATATGCCTTATTTCTCTCCTTTCAGTGGGTCTCCTTCCATCAACTTCAACTCATCTATTCTGGAAACAAGGCCTAGATTCCTATGAGTACCTAGAGGCTTGCAATCATCAGTGGTATGTTCTCCCACCATCGACAGTTGGGAATACATCAATGTCTCCTGATTGATGGATTATTCAAGTGTTTGACCTCAACACCTTTATTCACACTTGTAAGAATGTACTCGATTCATAGATACCTACTTTCATTATCGGTAGGTTGTCTCACATTTGTTAATGATATACCTTAATGCCTGGTAATCAAACAAACTCTCATTGTGTTTGACCTCAACTCCTCTATTCACATGATGTAGAATTGCACCTTTGGTGGATCGTGTAGAATACTTGAAGACATTAGTTTCTAGTAGCAACTTTCCTGATTTGTTGCTATCATTCATTGGACCAGTACCTAAATGACTTCAGTGATCATGGGAGATCAGATTGTACTCCATTGTATACATATATCTTCAGATTGATTTTGAGACTAGTTTTCACTGGGCCTTGTTCGTGGCTATGACAACCTATGGCATGTGTCTACTTTGTATTTCCTATTCATGTCCATGAACAACTATTTGGTATATTTCCACATGGATCTGTAGTGTAATTCAAATTGGAAACCATGTGTACAAAGTCATTATGGATTGTAATATTCTCATGAGAAACTATTTCTTCTAGCCGAGTCTCCATTACTCCACTTCTGGGAATTATAATGTATTTCGGCCATTGTAGATACTCCTCTGATCTCACACATTAGGGGGCATCTGTTGTAGAAATTTTTGCCTCACCCCATGCAACTTTCTCATAGGGCCTTTCCATTTCCCTATGTAGACTTGAAGTCCCCTTTTTCATTCCCCAGAGCCAAAAAATCATATTTTTCCACATATACATGCCCTACAAGTTAGACAACATGCGTATACGCAGGTTCCACCACTACAACCTACGTACATCGAGTTTGGTGGTCAAAATAAAAAAATTGTGTTGGGTTTCATGTCATGTCACAAGATCCATGATCCTTGACCTTCCATATACTAGAAACGTTCCAACTCATCCCTTTAGTTCCATTTGAAGGCTATAAATTGGGTCATATCTAAACCGTGGAAGGGGATAGAATTCAACTTTTGAGAGCAAAGCTACTGTAGAGAAATTTTCACTTCACATTGAGTCTGCATCCCTTTGTCCTTTAAAGTTTGAACACATTTTTCAGCTCCCAAGCTCTTCCCTCTTTGATGGAGAACCTCATTTTCTCTCTTATATGAGCTTTCCTTTGGTGGAGGATTGAAGTGGTGGAGGCCCAACTGGAAGGGACTTAGTTTCTCGGTTCTGAGACATGCCAACACAAAAGTTTGTCACTTGTATACTTCCGTTGATCATATTTTAATAGAAATACTCTTTTCTCTTCCAATTGATATCTTGCAAATATTTGAATTGTTATTCCATGGGCGTATTTGTTATGAATGTTAATGGATTATGCTATTGTATGTGATAAATTTATATATTATCACCATATGCTTGCATATCTTGGTTGGAGGACAAGTTGAAGGTATAAATCTTTGAGTTGCATGCTCAATGATGGTCTTCATCGAATGTCTGGACGAGGTAGGATATTTATCTTATTTTGTTGGCATTTACATTTATATAGCATACTTGGGATTGGAGTTGATTTCTACAGTCGTTTCGTCTGTTGTGGTTTACCCCATGCCATAGAGTGTTTTTCCTCATAACATTGAGTTGTGATTCTTTACTAATGAGATGAGAGAGATATCACTCCTTGCATATGTCTGAGATATGAAAATGTTTCTTTGCGAAGGGGTTTGGTAAAAATATATACAACTTGTTCCTTGGTGGAAATGTATTCCATCTTGACACTTTATTAGACTACTTGTTCTCTTAGGAAGTGGTACTTGATGGGAATATGATCCGTCTTTGAGTGCATAACATGATTCTTTGATATGTTGATTGCACTTGTGTTTTCGTAGATGATTGAGATTGGATGATCATATTCTACCTTGATATCATGTAGTTTTTGTTTCATCCATAGAACTTGTGTGCAACATGTTGCTACTGCAATATACTCAGATTCCGTTGTGGG
>JASDQU011404454.1:0-25062 GCA_032191745.1 Picea mariana
AAATCTACCATCTCTACAATCACTCCCAATTGATTTTGGGGAACTTGCACGCTTGAGACATTTAGATCTATCTGATTGCACTAATCTTACAGAACTGCCAAAATCATTCTCCAAGTTATTGCATCTGGAGTATCTAGCATTGAGAGAGTGCAGGAATCTGTCCATCCCACTGGATATTTTGGGACGAATTTCCACACTAGAGTTTGTTGACTTCAAAGGATGTGCTCAATTGGTAGCCTTGCCAGAGGGAATCCCATATCAAACGAATCTGACATATCTGAATTTACTATTTACCTCTTTGTCACAGTTACCCGAGGACGTGGAAAAACTCGGCAACTTAGAACAACTGAGAATAGGAAGTCCAGAGTTGAAGAGGTTACCACGTTCTGTGGCCAATTTGAAGGGTTTAACAGAGTTGATTGTGATCCAATGCAGCCATCTA
The DNA here is from genome assembly GCA_032191745.1 of Picea mariana. NCBI lineage: Eukaryota > Viridiplantae > Streptophyta > Pinopsida > Pinales > Pinaceae > Picea > Picea mariana. The sequence goes on from JASDQU011404454.1 coordinate 443, forward strand.
CAGTGCCTGTCACCAGAAGGAATTGTAGCACCGAATATCAAATTTTTGACAATAGATTGTTGTCCAATAGCTAACTTCAGTTTTCAAAAGGATCAGCGGACCGTGGGTGTTTTAAGACATCTCACTTTGAAGAAAACATCCATATCCGAGATATGTATGGTTGAAGGTGTTTACCCCTGGCTCCAAACTATTGACCTTTCAGAAAATATTCAGCTAAAGCAGGTCATTTTCTTGCCATCAACATTAGTAAGAATGAACCTGCAAAACTGCTCGGAATTGGTGACATTAAAGAATCTTTCAAGTCTCGTAAACCTTAAATTCCTCAACATTAATGGATGCTTCGCGCTGGAAACCCTGAGTGTACGAGGTCTGATATCTTTGGAAGAGATTGAAGGGGAGATGTGTTGGAAGCTGAAGAGAATAGAAGGATTGAGTTGCCTAAAAGGTTTGAATTGTCTCAAGATTTCGACAGACAATGGAGCTTTCTGGGAAGATGTTTGCAATTTTTTGGTGAGTACCTCTGTTCATCACACAAAACATTAATTCATATAATTGTGCTTTTTTTAATATTCTGTGCTAATTAAGAAACGATGGAGTAATCTAGTGGTGTTCTGGTTGATGTGTGGCGGCCCATGGATGGGTGTGTAACCTTACTGTAACTTCAAGCCATATTGCAATTTGAATAGAAAAACGCAATTCATGCTTGTTCTTCGTTCTAATAGAAGTTGGGAAATTTGTGCAGAAATCGCCCTCTAGCGACGGCTTATCAAATTTCATTTTGAGTGGTAAAGTGGATGATGAGATGGTCGGTGTTCAATATTTTTCGGAGAATGAAATTCTTTTGAAGCAATAATAATATAGATATTTTGAATTTTGAATTGGTCAACTGAAATATTTGTGCAGGACGAAGGACAAATGCAACGGGAGATGTTTCAGCTTGAATCTAGTTTTTCCCGTAAAATTCAAAGGGTGGATATTGTGTCTAATACAAACTTTAGTGCGATACGGACAGACATTTTCTGTCCAAACTTTAGTGCGATATTGTGGTTTATCACCAACGATGTCAGTTGCTGTACATTCCGTGTAAATTTTTATGATTGTTTTAGGAATCTCATTGCTCTTTCGAAGGAGTGCATAAGCCATAATGGGGAGACAAGCGGAAGAAGGCTTCATATGTTTATGTGGACACAGTATTCGAAATTGTTGAAAGATCTCAAAGGTCGTGACAGCGTCTGTGTGGGTTGTTCCTGCGACGCGAGTGCAAGGGAATTGGAGAAAGTTGTCGTGGAAAGGGGATGGTTACTGACGTTCGATAACAAAAACATGGACGTCTTAGAAGTTTGTAACAAAATCATAACAATATTTGCACCCAAAAGCACTCGGTCCCTAGATTCACCAAAAAGCAAAAGCACTCGGTCCCTAGATTCACCCAAAAGTACTTGGTCGCTTGTAAGGAACTGGATAAAAGGGTCATTTGTAAGGAAGTAGATAAAAGGGTCATTTAGTGAATACATTATATGATTATACAATGGTTCAATTACGGGGATAAAAAATGCATTTTTTATTATTTTTCCAAATATCATGTTATTAATTCATATTTATATTTGAAATTTGGATTTATAATAAAAATGATTATTTTAGTTTTTTTATTTTTTATTTTTAAATTTTTTAAATATTTAATATATTTTAGTTGTTTTTTAAACAATTAATTTATTTTTTATTCAACATTTTTAAGTTTTTTTAAACTTTTAATTATTTTAGTTCGTTTTAAAAAAACATTTGGTTTCACATATTTTACTTGGTTTAAATTATTTTAGTTTCTTATTCAATATTTTATTTTTTTAAATATTTAATTATTTAGTTAGACTTACTAAAACATTTGGTTTCACATAGTTTAGTTGGTTTTATAATTTTTTTTTAATAATTATGCAATATTGTATACTTGGATTTATTTAGGAGATTTAAAATTTAAAAAAACTATAAAAATGTAAAGTGTTTTTAATATACTAAAATATATAAATATTTGGAAGATTAGAACTACGTATAGTGGGTTTGAATAAGTGTTTTTGGATTGGATTTGTGAATATTTTTAATATGTTAAAACATATTAAGATTGGATAGTTTAGAATTAGGTGTATAGGGTTTCAATAATGTTTTTGGATTGGATTTGTGAGTATTTTTAATATATTAAAACATATGATTATTGGAAAGCTTAAAATTAGGTATTCATGATTTGAATAAGTATCTTTTTGGATTGGATTAGTTTTATTGGATTGGATTTGTATGTACTTTTCAAGATTCACAACAATATTTCATTATTTTCAAAAATTTCTCCTTTTAATTTAGAAAGTATCAGGGTTTCACATCTCCAACAATCTATAAATATAATATCAGGGTTCACATATCAAACAATTTATATAATTACTTAAACAATTTATCTAGTACTTGGACATTTAATAACTCAAATTATCCCAAACTCTTCCATAAAGCTTGAGGATTGTTGTACTATTCCCATCAATTTGGAATCTTTCGAAATAAAAACATTAGAACCACCCCTAAAACTATTTAATAAATGCAGAGAAATCCATGAAAATAGCTGCCGAATTTGTGTACAAAATTTCACGAAAATGAGTAGCATCCCCAAAAAATTTAGTTTAGTTGAAGACATGTTACTGCCATTTGGCCAAAAGTTAAATGTAATGACTAGATGCGTTTTGCTAAAAGTTATTTTTTAATAAAATTGTTTGCTATCAAAACCGGGAAGGTATTGTTGATTCCAAATATTTATCATAGGATTAACATTTTCAACAAAAACATTTTTCATAAAAATATTCTGCAGCCATAATAAGTTTTCCGTTGAGTATTTAAGGGTGTAAAAACAAGTTCCAATAAGAGTTGTACCGTTTCTATGTTTGTTTACGACATTATCTGTCTCTCTCCTGCGTATGCGTGCCTCTGTCCCTCGCGATGTTGCTTTGATCTTTAGTTGTTCGTCTTTTTAATTAATCAATTCGATCTCTCATCATTATACTTAACACCATCTATTTGCTTCACTATTTATATTTTTAGGTGTCATTTGCATAATATTTGGTGAGAAATTATTAGATCCACAGATTTGAGTGATTATTTTTGTATAATTAAAATGTTCCACTATTTTTTAACATGTTAAATTAAAATACAAAAATAAATTTTAAACAACAAAAAATAATAAATTTGTGCAAATTTATATCACTAAATTCCAAGAAAAAAAACTATTTTGTAAAATAGTTAAACAACACCCCTTTTATTTATTCATCCATTTATTCGGTCTCTCTGTATTCGGATCAACATTAGTTGCTCGTTTCAATCTCTCATTGTTCGGCTTACCTGATTGCATGTTCAGTTGGAAAAAGTAAAAGTATGTAAACCTTGAATACCTGAAAGTGTGTGAGTAAAAAAATTGATTGTGAATAACCAAAATTAATTGTTTATTTCTGATTAATGGTCCCAAGTAGCATTTTGATGGTTTTGGATTGGTTCACTATATTGTTGTAACCTGTGAATGAACTTCTTTGATTTCTCCGTTTTAATCTTAATTACTTTGTATAGTGTTGTAACCTGTGAATGAATGAACTTTGATATCCATTGAATGGATCTTCTAAAACCATCAAAAATTTTTAAGGGAATTGATTTATGTCACAACAATTATCAATATTAATAAGTTTTATATTTATATTTATGGTCCTCATTGCATCATGTTGGAAATATGCCAACTAATTTCCATGGAGTCACATGCACATGCATGCAACTATATTAGGAATGAGCATGCATGCACTCTTTTGTGAATATATTGTGTAACTACTGGATCTAATTATAATAAGTTAGTCTAACTATTTGAGAGATGTTATATATACTAGTATACCCATAGAGGTGAGAGTGCAATGTGTAGTGAGTGTGTGAGAGCAAGACACAATAAAAAGGTGTTGTGTGTATGAAAGGAGAGGACGGTAGTATGTCTGGGTTGAATATTGTAATTCTCTCTTGAATAATAAGAATATCGATTATCATTGCCCGTGGTTTTTTCCCGCATTTGGTTTCCACATAAATTACTCTGTCAATTGTGTGATTGATGTTGTGTTGTATTTGGTTTGTTGTTCAAAGTTTTATGCTCTGTTTTGCTTCCACTTCCTAACAAGTGGCATCAGAGCAGGTGAGCCGAGTTGGATGAGATTTGACGTGGGAGGACGATATTTGAGTTCGTTGCAGGGGCATTATTCTTTTCGCTAATGCTTTCGGCACCCATTAGGAGGAATGTTGACCTTGGTATATGCAGAGAGCATTTGGGCGATCCGAGTGTTGTGTGTTGGAAGAGGGGCGATACCTGTTGAATGATCACTGTGGAAAAACATTGAACATAAGGTATGTGCATAGAGCTCGAGAGAGGTATGAAAGCGACCTTTTTGGTTTGACATGCACAAAAGTGGATATGCATATAATATGAGGAACATAAAGTGGTTTGGGAGTTGCTACTAAAGGAGAAAGTGCGGAGTTCTGAGTTTGAGGTGAAGAAATTCAACAACAAGAACTTAACTTTGAGCTATGGAAGTTCAAGATGCAGGACATGCTCGAGCAATAAGGCAACATCAAGAGCAATAATGGTTGAGTCACCGTGAAAGAAAAAAAAAGTATTTACCTTGGAGTTGTAAAAATTATTGATTGCATATAAATGGGCATACGTCCATAAGACCTAGATAGACATGCATACCCATGCTTTATCAGGTCACCTATGAAAAGTATAGACGTAGATTTAGGTAGATTGAATATATGGGGGGGCATGTATGTTGGGTTAACCTTGACTCGGTGAAAGAGTTAATGAGTTAAATCTGGTCTTTTAGGTCAAAGCAGGTGGTATTTACCTTGGAGTTGTAAAAATTATTGATTGCATGTAAATGGGCATACATCCATAAGACCTAGATAGACATGCGTACCCATGGTTTATCAGGTTACCTATGAAAAGTATAGACATAGATTTAGGTAGATTGAATATATGGGGGGACATGTATGTTGGGTTAACCTTGACTCGGTGAAAGAGTTATTGAGTTAAATCTGGTTTTTTAGGTCAAAGCAGGTGGTTTTTTGGGTCCATTTTTTTTTGGGTATCCCATGGTATTGTGTCCATGGATTGCATGTAATGAAGCCTATAAAAGGTTTGGTGAACTCCATTGTAAATGGGCCTGGAGATAAGCGGTGAAGGCTTACTCGGTCGGCTTGGTTGAATTTGGTCATTGTTGTTTGAATGCAAAGTTCAAGGTGGAGCAGTGTGTCCAGGTTAGAAAGGTGGGTCTATAGAAAGTTTGATGTGTTGACAAGTCAATCAAGTGTTTGGGAATATATGATGAAGGTAGGTTCATATCCATGGAACTTGGAAAGTATTGCAAGGAAGTTGGGATCGAATAGGCATGTTCAGTGATTCCAAGTTGCAACAATAGTTGTGGACAAAAACAGTGGTGCTATATGGTAAGTCGGTCACCATCGGTTGCAAAAGACATGAAGATTCAAGAAGAGGTATGAACAGGTCATCTGGTAATTACTCAAATGTGAAATTATTCGGTTTTGATGCTTATGTTTTTTATCAGCACTCTAAGTAGGACCCAGATCAAACAGGTAGATCTTTGATATGGTGATGATGTTAAGGGGTGCAGACTGTGGGATCCTACTACCCACAAATTCATCATGGACAGAGATGCAGTGCTTGATGAATCTCCTTTTATAAAATCAAACATAGTAAAAGATGAAAGGTTCAAAGCATGACTAGTAGTAGAAGGGTATTTGGAAGGTATTGATTTCCATGAAAGACTCTCGCCAGTTGTTAAAAGCTTGTTTCTATTCATGTTTTTCTAGCACTAGTTGTGTTAGTACAACTAGATGTTAAAATTGTTTTACATGGAGTGTTTTGGATAAGGGGATGAAATTGGAACAACCAAAACGGTTAGTTCAGAATCACAATAGAAGTTTTGTTTGCAAACTCAAGAATCGTTGTATGGCCTCAAGCATACCAGGAAAATGTTACAAGATGTTTGATTCCTTCATGGTGAGCCAAATTTTACAAGAAGTGAGTATAACCATTGTTTTTATGGTATATTCATTATGTTGGAGTTATATGTTATGCTTGTTGCAAGCACAAGCATGGTTGAGGTCAACAGGTTGGCTCAGAGTGTTAGGAAGTTGTTATGAAGGATCTGGGAGCAACAAAATAAATCTTGGGCACGGAAATACACAGAGACAGGAAATATGGAAAGCTTAGTTATCATAACATAAGTATGTGGTGAAGATACTCAGGAAATTTGGTGCGAATAATGTAAAACCGGTAAAATCTCTTTGGCTTTCCAATGTAAGGTTTCTTCAGGTTTATGTCCTAACTGATGAAGTAGAAAAGGGCTATATGTCTCAAGTACTATATGCTAGTACAAAGTTTGATGATTCCGATGTCGAATGGTTATCATTTCACATGAGGTTGGTGTTGTCAGTAGACACATGGAAAAACCAAGTGAAGAGCACGGAAATGGGTGCTTCAAACATAGAAGCACAAGTATCACCTACACTGGTTGCAGTGATTTAGTCTATGGCTATGTCTTGCACGAATGTAAGGATCTATTGGGTAAGTTTGGACAGGTACATGATACAGGAGAGGAAATGAGTGTCGTGAGTAAAATGAGTATCGTGAGAAAAATGAGTGTCAAGAAATTTTATGATATAGGAGAGGAAATGAGTGTCGCGAGTAAGAAAATAGTTCCAAAAAATGGAACATACCTATGCTCGGTGCAAGGAAGTGCATGTGAGTTATGGAAACTCGGGGGGATGTTTCCTTTTAGGGTACAGGGTGTCAAGCTGCAAAGGATATATAAAAGGTTTTGCTTGGCTAGTGATGCAAATTGTTGAGGTAAGAGGCTTATAACGAGAAAGAGGGAACTGACAATAGGCTCAATAATGCAAGCAGGATGATGGAATTCAATTACAACTTAACTCCAAATAATGTCATTTTTTGTAGATTTATCCCCCTATGCTCGAAAAAGTATAAAATAATACCCAGGAGAACTCTTCTAGCCAATGGTGACTAGAGTATTCATTTTTTGTAAGTAGTCTACTTGTTTCGAAAAAGGGTTAAACTTACACCAAATAGATGTCATTTCAAATCCATTTAACGAGTGTGAAAGAGACAAGTTCACTCAGAAATATTTTCTTTTTTTATAGAGCCAGAATAGAGATTAACTAAGACTCGAGGGGAGTCCCATAAGTATTGGTCAGAATGATTGTGAGTAAGAATATGTGGTTCGAACTTAAAGTCATATCAGAACTATAAGGAACACCTGGTCCTATGGAATAATTTCTACATGGGAACCAAATGGCACAAAGGTTCTAACTAGGGCACCCATGTTTGGTAAGCCTCTACCACTTAATAATGACACTTCTAGTAGTAGTAAGAAGGTTCTATGTCGCTAATAAATGGGTTCGTACCTAGGGTGTATGGATCACGATCATAGGATGATGCAAGAGTGCAAGACGGAGTGAAAACCTATCCTGTATGTCGATGAAAGAATATACCTGCCAAAGGCATGAACGGGTGGTGTGATGCTGGAAACCACAAAAAATCCCGGACAAAACCACCAAAAACCAATTCTTTCTACTGCACTATTAGTCCATAAGGTCAAAAATTAGCACAAACAATAGGAAGTGGGTAAAAAATTTATACTAATAGTAAAAATAGACCATTTTACCATACCATTTGAGTATTTTCACCCACATAGTGCATTTTAGGACATTTTTCCCACGATCTTCAAGTGTCGATTGCGGGAGATATGATCAACAGAATTAGCAACCATCTAGACCAAGTAAGTTCCCATCCCCTCTACTTCAATTTCAACGATTTGAATTTCAATTTTAGGCCCCATTTTTTTAGTATTAGAGGGTGCAATATGAAAATTAGGGCATACACAGGTGACATTTCATCAGGTTATGTATACGACCCTATATACATGGGAAATGCGAAGCCTGCATGCATATATGGATCCCTATACACAATTGTTACCAAGTCAACCCACGTATAAGTCTGTGATCAACATTTTTGAAAGGTTTTAACTCAAAAAATGGTTTATCATCTGCAGGATGGTGATTGAATGGAGGGAGATGGAGCATGAAGAGATAGATGTAGCAGTGGGAAGGGATGCAAGGGACCAACAAGCTTTAAAAATATGTGGCCTTTATAAATTTTTGGCTCTCAAGGGAATGAGGGATCTCAAGTGAGGTTACTCCAGTTGCTAGTAAACTACTGGGATCCGGAGATAGAGTCCTTCAACCTTGATGGGAAACCATTGAGGATTGAAGTGGATGATATATACTTCATCAAAAGATTGTCTCGTCAAGGTGAGGTAGTGAATATCAAGGTCCGAGGGTATGGGGATGGTATGACTATGGAGGATCACATTGCCACCCACTGTGTTGCAGGCACAAATAAAGTAGGGAGCCGACTCCCAATCAAGGCGATAGATAACCTGAGCTTAAATATTACCATGCTTGTACTGATACAGATTTTGGGGTCGTCCTTTGCGTAAGGAATAAAGACCACTCATGTTCTATGCGTTGGAGTGTTTAAGACCCACTATTTATGACTGGTGTACCTCACTGTTGGCTAACATGAAGAGCTAGTTGATGGGTTGCAAACAAGGGAAAATGAGAAATTTTGGATTTGCATCCATTCTTTGTAGTTTTTTCTTTGAGAGGGTTCCAGGCTTGAGCCCTAGAGTAGAGATTACTCCACATGGACAGCGTGATCCATATATGTCACGATGGACTGACATGATGAGGTGGCTAGGCGGTGGTAGGGTGCTAACCCCCTTCAATGATGAGTTCTTTTTCTGGTGGCGCCGACAGGTCATAGCCATTGATGACTACCCTTATGGCGGGATTGACTACAGAGGGGATCTGGACATTCTTTTTCCACCAGGTTTCTCCTATGGTGATATTGGTAAGAAATGTTTTTATATATTTCATTTTTTTTGTTTTTCAATACAAATAAAAAAACGCAAATATTTTTGTATGGTATCAAGTATTAACAATTTCTTTCTTACGAAAATGTAGGTCCACGATGGCCAGACGAATTTCCATGACATAAGAGGAGGGGTCGAGGAGATGAGCACACGAGAGGATATGCGAGGAGAGTCTTGTAGAATGTGTAGGGGAACCTCTCTCGATTGACGTAAAGGATTTCTATGGTTCAAGTGGAGGATCTGCCAGAGGTGATGTAGCGGTAGGTGGTGGGTGTACCTCGTGCATGGGTGTGACTCTTCCGACGTCTCGCAAAGGTCATAGTGTGCTATCATGATACCCATCTAGCACCACAGGCGTAGATGCCATGGTCATATTATATACCGACCATATATGTATGTTGAGGGTGTGAGCCCCATTTTGTACTATGACACCATATTTTTTGAAAAGATGATATATAAAAAAGAAAATTGGTATTATACTTTACTTATATATATGATACAATGTGTACATGCATGAATGTGTTTTCTTTTCTTAGTTATGTGACAAATGCCAATCTAAAATAAAATTAGCATATGTATCAGATACATGATTAGAACTTCTAGGTATGTGATTATAAGTAGGAAAATCAAAGTATTGTTCCAAAACTCATACCTGAAGGAATTGTCGGAGTAGAGTAGGGTCTCACACACGGTAACTATCGTTTAACTAACATAGGACTAACTGGGAGTCCAGGTGAACCTGCAAAGATCGAACACCATGTGAAATGGTGTCGCGTAATAATTCTATAACGACGCTATACTCAGTCACATTATTCATTGATGGATCCAGATGAACGCCACCTGAGGACATCAATTGTCCCTCAGGTAAGTAAACGAACCAAGCGACGAAAGCCATGTTCTTTGTATTACGACTAGCACCATTTGTTAATCCTAAGTAAACTGAAGATTCCATTGACATCTTCTAACCAAGGGAAAAACTTGATAAGCAAGTCAATGACACAAAGGAAAAGATGTATATAGAGTATTATACAAAAGGTCACGCCCAATATTTTAGGGCTTAAGCGTAATACCTTTTAAGGTAGAGCCCATTTCTGGGCTCTTCCAACATATTCCCTTCATAATCTTTCAATTCATAGGCTCCTTCCTATGACACACGTCGCATGATATAAGGACTGTGCCACATGGGTTTGAACTTGCCTACCCCCAACGGTTCTTTGGTTTGGTCATACAAGAGAACCAAGTCACCCTCAACATATTATTGAGGACAGACAGACCTATCATACCGAACCTTAACACATCGTTTATTCTCTTCGATATCTATAGAGGCCTCTCGACACTCCTCATCGAGATGCTCTAGGTGTATGAGATGTTCTTCAAGATTGGATGTGTCAGGTAGGAACTCAATTTCCAACTTGAGGGAAAGGATTTTGCATTCAATCGGAAGAATTGACTCCATGCCATGCACTAACTGAAGAGGAGAGAAACAAGTGGAAGTATTTACCGAGGTTCGATATGCCCAAAGTGCATGGTAAAGAATTAGTTGCCAGTCAGATTTACTCCGGCTGACAGTTTTTTGAAAGATGGTATTGAGAGATTTACTCACCGTCTCTACTTGTCCATTTTCCTAGGGATAGTAAGGGGAAGAAAGACCGTGCTTAAAACCCAGTTTTGATGCCAACTCTTTCATCATTTCATTCTGAAAGTGAATTCCATGATCAATGAAAATCTCTCTTAGGATTCTGAATCGGGCTATAATTTGGTTGAATATGAAGAATGTTGTATTCTTACCATCGGATTTAACGGTAGGCATGGCCTCTTTCCATTTAGTAAAGTAATCCACGACCACAATAATATGTTGGTGCCCCCCAACCGAAGCTGGGTTACGGTCCATAAAATCTAGCCTCCACTTGGTGAAGGGACCGATGGTAATGACTGGGTGAAGAGGGGCTACATGCGAGCGCATTTTCTGAGTGGACACCTGGAAAGGGTGACACTTCTTGACCGCTTCAACACAATGTTTAAAAATTGATGGCCAAAAATAATCGGCTCGCAATATTTTTTGGGTTGTCGCAAGCCCGGATAAATGACCACCATAAGCCCCACTGTGACAGTCATTGAGAATAGACTCATATTCCTCGTGATTCAAGAAACGACGTAAAATATTATCTACTCCTTGACAGTACAAAGTGTCACAGATGATAAGGTAGTTTTTAGCCTGATGACGTATACGTCGTCGATTGTCGCTCGACAGATGCTGGGATAGCTTCAAGGTTTGAAGATAAATTAGAATGTCTCCATACCAGGGGTTCAAAGATGAGATAAGGAAGATATTTTCATCCACAAATGAATCATCATGAAAAATTTCCTCATCTAGTCGAGGGAAGTCTGATATCAACTCGGAAAAAACTAGTGATTTATTAGACTTTGCCGAAGCGAAATCGAGATCAAACTCTTGCAAAATAAAAATCAACTTATTATATTTCCCCCCTATGATACGCCTGGTGAGGACGAATTGAAATGGATTGGTATCTGCAACTACGGTAGTTTTTCAAAGTAATATGTAATTCTGTAATCTTTGAACTGCATGTACGGCTTCGAAGGCTAGTTTCTCTACGTGAGAGTATTTAAGTTCAGGATCGACTAGGTTTCAAATGAGATAGTAGACAATTTTCTCCTAGATTTCATCGTCCTCCTGAACCAGAACCATACCATTCGTCCCTTCAGACGCGGTGATATAAAGCAAATAGTCTCTACTGTAATTTGGAGGATTTAGCAGAGGTGTCAATACCAAAGCTTTTTTAATAACATCGAAGGATTATTGGGATCGCTCATCCCGTATAAACTAAGTATCCTTCTTCAAAATATGCATGAAACCCTTAGTTAAATTGGCATAGTTTAGTATGAACCGATGCAGGAAATTATCCTTCCCTTGTAAACCTTGAAGTTGTCGAATGTTGTGTGGGGGAGGCAATCGAAGTATTTCCTCAATCTTCATAAGATCTACCATGATCCCGTGCTCAGGCACTAAGAATCCTAAAATATGGTCAAAACTAACATAGAAGATGCACTTGTGAAGGTTCAATTAAATGTGATAGTAACGACATCTCTCGAATACTAATCGAAGGTGAGTGGAGTGATCTACTCTCTTGCAAGAGTGAGTAGCAAGATCATCAAGTTAAGCTTTGAAAATATGTCTGAGATCATGGAAAGAGAAGGTCATGGCACGTTGGAAGGTTGCTCCGATGTTTTTAAGGCCGAAAGACATTTTCCAGTATGCAAAAGTACCCCAAGGACAAATAAACGTCATCTTATTTTGATCCTAGGGTTTGATTTTAATTTGATTATACCCTAAAAATCCTTCCATAAAATAAAATACTTCACTTCCCATGCACTCATCAAGAATCTGGTCAATGAAAGGATTCGGTAAGTTATCTTTAGAACAAGCCTTGTTCAGGTCTAGAAAATCCAAATATACGTGGATTGTTACTTGTTTTTTATTCACAGAAATGGGGTTGGACACCCATTCACTCAAGGTAACCAGGTAGATGAAACCAACGTTAAGTAACTTCTCTACCTCTACCTTAATAGAAGGGGACTTTCTAGGATTAACAGCTCTAAGACGTTTTCTAACAGGTCTAGCATCCGGATATGTCTTAATCTCATGTTCGACAATGCTGGGGTTGATCCCTGACATCTCTTCAAATGACCAAGTGAATACATCACAAAATTCTTTGAAGAGATCGGTGTAGATCTAAATTTATTTAGGCGAACAATCTGCACCGATATATACGTTTTCAATTTTTCTACGAATTCGAGAGATTTTGATCGTGACAATAGGATAAATATTTTCCATGTTTTCTTCAGCATAAATACCATGCGTATCTAATGGAACCATGGCGTGACCGACCATCTCACTCCAGGTAGATCTAAAGTCATCATGTTCGATCCTAACAAGTGCTCGGAGGAAATAAGAGCGATAATGAATATCATCGCAAGGCCTATCAGGACCATACATGGCCTCTAATATGGCTTCATATGAGGTTAAAGTATCATCGAGGAAATCATGCGAACAAGAAGATTGGACAGCCCATACGGGCTCTAGAACAAGATCCACCTCATCCGTCCATGAGGAGAAAGGATCCAGGTCAATAGTAGCGTCAAGAATAGACTGATATGCAACTTTTGTCATTGGCAATGGCATTGCCATCCCAATGTGTGACTGACCCTTTTACGACATAGTCGGGAAAGGTAGGGTCCAAGGTGTTAACTTGCAACAACCATTAAAAACTAATATGCAATGGATTAAAAACATAATACAGATCAAACATTTGACATGAGGATTTACGTGGTTCATCCAAACATTGGGATACATCCACCAAGCAGGTATCGGTTCTCTTCTGATTCAAAGAATGAAGATTACAACAGGGTCACTCATCCATCTCTCTCAGCCTCTATCGGGATACACAAATTAATAGCAATTTACACAAGAAACCAATTCAATTAATGCGCTCCTATCCTTGGTCTCATTTAGTTACAACCAATTTGAAATAATAGTATCTAAAAACTATTCTTGGGAATTCGTTGTCACCAAGATTCCAACAATCTCCACCTTGACAACAATTAACCTGATACCTTGCTCTTTCCTTCTGTTCATCACCTTTTCTGCAAGCCAAGAGAAGCCAAGCACCATCGTAGCTTCTCTAAAAGTACTGGTTTTGTGAACATGTCTGCGAAGTTCTCTTTTGTATGCACTTTCTCAAGAGAGACTCCACGTTCATCGATGACCTGTCTTACAAAATGGTACTTGATAGTTATATGTTTAGTTTTACTGTGGTAGGTTGGATTCTTAGCCAAGTGAATAACACTTAGACTATCACAAAGTAACTTTACTTTGTTCTGCATCCTTCCAAACTCACCAAACAAACCTTTCAACCAAACTACCTCTTTGCAAGCATGTGAAGCAGCTACGTATTCTACTTCTGTACTGGATATAGCAACAATGTTTTATAGCTTTGACATCTAACTAGCAGTTCCGCCTGCAAGAGTAAAGACATACCCTGAAGTAGACCTTATCTTGTCCAAATCACCTGCAAAATCATAATCAACATATCCACAGACTAATTCACAACCACTGTTATAAGTGATACAATAATCACTTGTGCCTCTCAAATACTGAAGCACCCATTTCACTATTACCCAGTGCTCTTTACCTGGATTTTCCATATATATGCTGACAACCCCAACTGCATGTGAAATGTCTGGCCTTGTACTAACCATCGCATACATTAGACTTCCTACTACATTAGCATATGGTATTCGAGACATATATTCCTTTTCTTCTTTTGTACAAGGACATAAACTTGAAGAAAGCTTAAAATGGGAATCCAAAGGGACTGAAACTGGTTTCACATCGTTCATACCAAACCTCAAAAGTATCTACTCAACATACCTCTGTTGTGACAATGAAAGCTTACAGAAAGGCAAATAAGTAGGTTTAATGTCCCCATTCCACAGTGATGGCATCTTGTAGTCCAACAATGATATAACAGATCTCGGGCTCTTTTCAAGTATTTTAGTTTCGACGGAGATAACTCTTTTCTCTTTCGCGTCGCAGGATCCCGAGCTGGACCTGTTGTGCTGAACACCAGATTGAGATTGTTGCAGGTAGCTTCTTTGTTGTCGAGGGAGGCATTAGGAGCCAGGGGGGTATATGGAGAACGGGGAACAAATTATTTTGTGGCGGAAATCCGTTGGCTTCGTACAGAGTTTTTTGTTTCCAGGGACTTCTTCCCACTGGAACTTGGAGGCAGGAAACCTGCACAGGCACCATAAAAAATCCCTCTTCGGCCTCCAAACAGAATGAGAACGAATCCTGCTGCATATGAGATAATGGATCAACAGAGTTTTGCGGGCCACCTTGGACTAGCGAAGCGACACTACAGAGGGTGTTGTGGGCCCGAGTGGAACGGAGCCTTGCGGATGGGGACAAGGGTTCTTATTGACAGTCGACCATTCGTTCTACAAGATGGGGTCCCGGTGCCAGAGATGTCCCATCGAACTCCATTTCGTAGAATGAATAGCCTATGCCAAATCCAATCTCTCCATGAAAGGAAGGATATGCTCCCAAAGTCCCCACCATTTAATAAATAGTTTCCTACAACGTTTAATAAATAGTTTCTGACTGTGCTGGTTGTGTTGGTTTGTTTGTTGGTTGGATGGAATCTAAGTTGTTATGTCGGCAACACACACTCCCCACAGGAGTCGCTCCAATAACTAAAATAGAAATGGAATATTAAACATCATCAGAAATGGAAAATATTAAACACCATGCAATGATAAATGATAAATAGTGTATCCAATATTAAACACCATGCAATGATAAATGGAATATTAAACATCATCAGAAATGGACTCATTGCATTGTATTTAATGTTTTTAGAATAAAATATAACTTACACCTTCAGTGTATACACCTTCACTTCATTGTAATTAATGTTTCCAAAATAAACTTTCACTTGTATTTTTTTGAAATTTTAAATATTAATTTTTTATTTTTTTAAATGATCAAAGTCAAGATATCTCTGAAATTACGACGTCTTTTAGAATAAGAGGGTCTTAACATGATCAAAACCTTTTTCTTTTTAGATTGTAGGTATTAGTCTCTTCTAGTAGGTTAAGCAATCAATGCAGTTTAACCAGTTACCATAAGCATATACATTACTACCACAAGTAGCTATCTTGAGGTTATCTTAGAACCAACTACTCATTCTCTCTCTCTAACTTCATTTAATAAGCTGGGCTTTATCTGGGAATTGATCATAAAGAAACTGGCATTAAAGAACCTGGAAGTGAGGGGGGTGAGTTTATGAACTCGGGCTCACTTATTTTGGGCTGCGGGACCCATTTGAAGTGAAGTTACAAAGATAACAAGCTATCTTTTTTGGGGGCCCCGTAAGGAATAGACAAGTACTTAAGCCCCCCCAAAAAGAGAGGGCATTTTGATGCTAGTGGATCTAGGTAATGCACCACTACAAGTAGAAAGAAGTGGAGATAAGGGAATGTCATGTGCTATTACGATAACTCTGTTATTACAATAAGGTTCTTGTTATGACTGGGGCCAGAACCCATTCCAACCATATCCAGTCTCAGGTTAGGCAGAACCACTTGACCAAGTTGCTTACTTTGAACTAGTTGAGAGTAACCTTCACTATGCTAACCTACACACTCCAATTATGCACCTTACTCATATTTATTCTGCTCAAAGAGTTCTATTATAACTTGGCATATATAAATAAAAAAATAAGAGAGGTTGTATTCTAGGATTTTGATATATGTGAAGATAAAAATAGATTAAAAATAGTAAAAATTATTAATTTTTTTAAACAATTATATATTTGAAATCTGCATAGTCGACTCTATCTATGTCTATAGTTTCATCAACAACTGAATTGTTTAAAGATATAGAGGGGTATTCACAAAAATAGAGGTTTTTATCAATTTGCATACCGAACCACTAGATTTATCATCCCAGCCAACCAACTCAACAAACTCAAGCTTCTTCATTGTCGAGGGAGGCATGAAGAGGCCGAGGCCACACAAATTAGTTTGTAGCGACAATCCGTTGGCTCCGTGTAGAGTTTTGCGTTTTCCAAGGACTTCTTCCCACTAGAATTTGGAGGCTGGAAACCTACACAGGCGTCGTAGAAAATCCCTCTTTGGCCTCCAAACAGAACGAGAACAAATGCCTATGAGATAATGGATCCGTGGAAGGCGTTGTGGGCCCGGGCGAAACGGGGCCTTACGAACGGGAATGGGATTCTTGTTGATGGCCAGCCATTCTACAAGATGGATCCTGCTGTTAGAGACATCCCATCGGACTCCATTTTGTAGAATGAATAGCCAACGCCATTGGATTTCACTGCGGGGAAAGTTACGCCAAGTCAAAGGTCCTACCAACACAGTGATAGTGGCATTGGACAGGCCACCGAGATGGGTCCCGCCACCAAGGTTTGCACCAACTCCGCCGAAATATTCGGGCCGTCAATGCGTAACGAAGTCCATGAGCTACCTGCTCCCATTCATTTTGGGTTTTCTGTTGTGAATTACCTTCTCAGCGCCGTGTGCACCCTCTTTTGTGGGTTTGGAGCTTTTGTTCTGTTCAACAAGGTATGCTCTTTCTGAATTCGAAGCTGGTATTTCCTTTTGTTGGATCATGTTATTGCTTGCCTTGTCTCGATCTCCATAGATTTGTTTTGCTGATTGTAACTTCTATATCTGCCAATTGAGAGCAGATCGTAATCTTAGGATCGCAGGAATACTCAAGTATTACCGCTGAAAGCCCATGGGAACTTGAAGCAGCAGGAGCTGATTACAAAGAAATTCGAGTCATTCTTCTGAGAAGGGAACACACAAAATATATTGTATTTCCAACAGAGTTTGGCATTGGCGGAACCTTCATTTCTACCAGTCACATGCCTCTGTTTTTGTCTTAGAATGTCGTATTGAAGGCGTCACAGGTATGGATGGCTCCCATTCTTTGGGTAATTTGTTTTTTTTCTTAACTTTTTTTTTTTTCCATTCGGCAACCTTCTCTTTTGATTTCTGTGACGTGGTGTCCAGCGCGCCCGCAAACTCCTGGACGGACGGTTACGCAAGTTTCCAGTGGATTGCATATTCCGGACACGCAGATTCGAATCGTGCAATTTCTCTGCGATTCCCGGCAACAGAGCCCTCAGCAGGACTCGAAACAGAGGCGATCTGTAAGTTCAAATTTTGCGTGGTACAGAATATCTCGTTTTCCCAAACTGTTTGTGGGTGGTACCAAATAGTCCGTGTGTATCATTTGGCACACCATTATCGTATTCCACTTTCTTAATTCCAATTAATTCGGACATTTTGTATGATGCCGTGGAGTATTTATTGATATTGGTATCTCTCAGTTAGCCATTAATGCTTAGGCGTCACATATTCATGGCCGTTTGAAATAAGTTGAGGACTTGGAGTCTGCCTCGGGGGTTTTGTCAGTTCTGCTTCCATCTCCAATATCAGGTATTGTCTTTTATTTTTATGTGCATATAACTGCATATTCCGTTGGGAAAATAACAGAGATTTGTAGGTTTGATTGGCAAACAGCGGAGATTTGTACGGTTTGTACACATTGGAGTAGTTATAAATTCACAATTGCGTGGGTTAGCTGTTTTTCATTGAAAAGCTTGTTGATTTGTTTGCTGTAATAAGGCGGATACATCAATTTGTGCATTTCTGTCGTGGATGGTGGTGGTACCAAGCTTAAGAGCAAATTAAAATTAAGGTGCAAAAATATTAGGGTAACTGCAATAAAAAAGATACGTTGATCTAATAACAGATTTGATCGTTGGAACATATCCTCTGAAATGCTCCTTTCAAGTTGCCCTTTTCTCTATCTGAAAACAACATACCGTTACTCTTTTCTTTCCCGACTCCACTTCACATCTTAGTTATAGTTTTCCCATAACCTTTGTAGGTGTATGGGTCTTCTTCATTGTTACATTATCTAAAATTTTCTATTACTCTATCGTTGGATTTGAAAGTTAGCAAAAATCCTAAGTGGCATATCCTTGAATTTTAATATAAAAAATAATGTTACTACATTTTACTTATTTAACTATCTCATGATCATGAAACCCTTATTAAGTATATAGCTGACAAGTAGTTTTGAATTTAAAGTAATAGTTAAGATATTTATCCAAGGAGTCCTATTCATCCAAGGTAATTTGTTTTGTTCGTATTTCCGCAGCTGAATCAGCGTCTTGATATTCTAAAAGTGTATTGTTGCTAAAATATCAATTTATAGTTTGATGTCTAAAAGCTATTAAAATTTGAGTCTATATGTAGGGTGGATTACAAATGGGCTATGGTTCTTCAAGATTCAATATACAGAAAGGGAAGCGACCCTTGTCTAAATATGATATGATTTTGGGGTCTGCATGTGCTGAAAATCTCTCTGCATGTGGTTAAAATCTTTCCATATAGTGATATTTATGGGGTTTTGCATGTTTTGAATAGCGTTTAGAAACGAGATTGTATTGTGTTATATGTTTTTAATGGTAAACAAAGTTGGCAGTAAATTGTTACAATGATTTTGATTTTGATATTGTATTTTGAATGATTTTTGTTATCATTCAAAATTTTCAAATTTTGATATTGTATTTGATTTTGATTTTTGTTATTATTCAAAATTTTCAAAAGAGCAAGAACTCTTTATGTTTTAAATTTATTAAACTTATTTTTAAGCTGAAAGGTGTATATTTATTGGAAATAGGCACAATTAATGATTTTTTAATCTTAAATTCTAATCTAATGGTTATGCATTGAAGATGCTGGCATATTCTTAGTCGTCCTCCAAAATCAATGGATCAGATTTATTGTTGATAACTTCTTTGCATTTATAAATGCATCCATTACCTTGTTTACTTTTTAACATTTACCTAATCATATTAGGAAATTACTATAACATCATATGATTGCCACATTTAAATGATTAACTTTTGGAATTCTTCAGAGTTTCATTATCTGGCTCAGTTAGAATTTCATTATCTGACTGGGTTTTATTTTAAAGCAAGAATTTTTTTTTATCGGCGTTCACCAGCCGCGAGTTAACGGCTCTGCTAGTTTTATATAACTTTTGTTTTCATCTAGAGTAGGTTCAAGATAAAGTCATTTAGAGTAATTTCAACATAGAGTTATTGTTATTATTAATATGGATTTGGACTTTTTGATAAAGAAAAAATTAAAAGATCTTTTTAATTTTTAGATGAGTTTTTCATTTAAATTAAACAAAATTTCTTCATTTATTTTACAATTTTTTTCATATATTGCTTGATACTTATAATTATGGATTGCATTTTTTTCATATCATACTTAGAGTTATGGAGCTAGCTTTGAATTCTTGATAAATTCAAATTGTCTAAATAATAAAAGGTCATATCACAAGTTAAAGTTAAAATTATCAAAAGAACAAAACCTTTTTTATTTCTTAGTGAGTTTTGATCAACATTATATTTATAATTTTTTATATATAATGTTTCTTCATCATTTAAAATAAATTTAAATTAAAATAAATTTATAAAGAAAATCAACATTATATTTATAATTTTTCTACTTTTATTTTTTATTTCAATAAGCTGTAAAGCATTTCGTTCCCCTCTTCTACAATGATAGTTGCATTGCATCAACCTCCAATTCCTTCAAAATTGTAAAATATTTCCTACTCTTCAGCTTCGAGCTGTAAATCTGGTGTGACAGTGTATAGGTCTTTGTTCGGTAAATATTAAGATTCTAATTTTTCAAATATGCATGTGTGTCCCCAGTCCACCTGCTCAGGGGCGATGACAGAACTGTAAGAGGGGCCAGGAGGCCCCCCTTCCTCGACCTCCATGGCCGCAACAGAAACTCATGGCGACGTGCACAGAGGGTCTCGGGGTGGAAACCCTAACAAAGCTCGATAATTGTTTTAGAGATCGATGTATTTGAGAGGTATCAAATTTTATTTTAAGTTTAAGTATGGTAATTGATTGAAGATTAATATTTAATTTAATATTAATATAGATTTATTTTAAATTTAAGTGTGTTAAGTATTTAAAGTTAAATTTTATTTTAAGTTTTTGATCATTTAAAATAGAATAAATAAATTTAGATTAAAAGAAGAAAAAAATAAAACAATATAAATATAATGTTTATTCATCATTTAAAAATTCAAAATAAATTTATATTAATAAGGATTAGAGAAAAGGAATCAATATTATATTTATAATTTTTTATATTTTAAAATTCAAAATAAATTTATATTAATAGAGATTAGAGAAAAGTAATCAATATTATATTTATAATTTTCTATATATAATGTTTCTTCATCATTTAAAATAAATTTAAATTTAAATTAAATAATAAATGTAGATTAAAATGAATTTAAATTTAAACTAAATGATAAATTTAGATTAAAATGGATTTGGAGAAAAGTAATTAACATTATATTTATTATATTTATAATTTTTCTATTTTCATTTTTTTGGGTTTAAATAAGCGGTAAAACACTTCGTTCCCCTATTATACAATGATAGTTGCATTTCATCAACCTCCAGTTCCTTCAAAATTGTAAAATATTTCTAACTCTCCAGCTTCTAGCTGTATAGGTGTTTGTTCGGTAAATATTAAGATTATAATTTTTCAAATATGTATGTGTCTCCCCAGTCCATGTGCTCAGCCTATCACATAGCAGATATCGAGAAAAAAAAATTACATAGCAGATATCGTTTGCAGTTTGTTAATACTAACTGTACATACATGCTGTGGAATTATTCAAAAGTAAGTTCTATTAATCCTACCCCTTGACCAGTGGGATGTGGCATAATGACGCTAAATTCAATTTTTTTTTAATTATAGATGCGAGCTATGTTAGACGAATAAGTTGAGCGATTTGCTCCGCGATTGTTTAGTTAACTGCAATTCGTTTGGTTTCTTGTTTTCATCGCCGAGTTAGGCTGTTAGTCACTTCATTATTTACAAAGCATTTCTTGCATGTAATTCCTTTAAATATCAATTCAAATAGAGAGATCTGCGTGGTGTTTTTGCATTCTGTTCTGCAAATTCGTTTTCTGTTCTCACTTTGAAGAAAACATCCATATCCGAGATATGTATGGTTTAAGGTGTTTACCCCTGGCTCCAAACTATTGACCTTTCAGAAAATATTCAGCTAAAGCAGGTCATTTCCTTGCCATCAACATTAGTAAGAGTGAACCTGCAAAACTGCTCGGAATTGGTGACATTAAAGAATCTTTCAAGTCTCGTAAACCTTAAATTCCTCAACATTAATGGATGCTTCTCGCTGGAAACAGTGAGTATTCGAGGTCTGATATCTTTGGAAGAAATTAAAGCGGAGAATTGTTGTAAGCTGAAGAGAATAGAAGGATTGAGTTGCCTAAAGAATCTTTCAAGTCTCGTAAACCTTAAGTTCCTCAACATTAATGGATGCTATGCGCTGGAAACCCTGAGTGTACGAGGTCTGATATCTTTGGAAGATATTGAAGCGGAGAAGTGTTGGAAGCTGAAGAGAATAGAAGGATTGAGTTGCCAAGAGTATCTTTCAAGTCTCGTAAACCTTAAGTTCCTCAACATTAATGGATGCTTCGCGCTGGAAACCCTGAGTGTACGAGGTCTGATATCTTTGGAAGAGATTGAAGCGGAGAAGTGTTGGAAGCTGAAGAGAATAGAAGGATTGAGTTGCCTAAAAGGTTTGAATTGTCTCAAGATTTCGACACACAATGGAATTTTCTGGGAAGATGTTTGCAAATGTTTGGTGAGTATCTCTGTTCATTACACCAAACATTAATTCATATAATTGTTTTTTTTTTCATATATTCTTGTGCTAATTAAGAAACGATGGAGTAATCTAGTGCCATTTAAGAAATGATGGACTATTCTAGTGGTGTTCTGGTTGATGTGTGGCGGCCCATGGATGGGTGTGTAACCTTACTGTAACTTCAAGCGATATTGCAATTTGAATAGAAAAACGCAATTCATGCTTGTTCTTGTTCTAATTGAAGTTGGGAAATTTGTGCAGAAATCGCCCTCTAGCGACGGCTTATCAAATTTCATGTTGAGTGGAAAAGTGGATGATGAGATGGTCGGTGTTCAATATTTTTCGGAGAATGAAATTCTTTTGAATTGGTCAACTGAAATATTTGTGCAGGACAAACGACAAACACAAAGGGTGAATATTGTGTCTAATACAAACACAAAGGAACGCTACCTAAGGCCGAGTATAGACATTTTCTGTCCAAACTTTAGTGCGATATTGTTGTTTATCACCAACGATGTCAGTTGCTGTGGTGAGCATGATCTCATTGTGGTGAGCTTATGTAAATTTTTATGATTATAGTCGTTGTGGTGAGCATGATCTCATTGCTCTTTCGAAGGAGTGCATAAGCCACAATGGGGAGACAAGCGGAAGAAGGCTTCATATATTTATGTGGACACAGTATTCGAAATTGTTTAAAGATCTCGAAGGTCGTGGGAACGTCCGTGTGGATTGCTCCTGCGACGCGAGTGCAAGGGAATTGGAGAAAGTTGTCGTGGAAAGGGGATGGTTACTGACGTTCGATAACAAAAACATGGACGTCTTAGAAGTTTGTAACAAAATCATAACAATATTTGTACCCAAAAGTACTTGGTCGCTTGTAAGGAAGTGGATAAAAGGGTCATTTGTAAGGAAGTAGATAAAAGGGTCATTTAGTGAATACATTATATGATTATACAATGGTTCAATTACCGGGATAAAAAATGCAATTTTTATTATTTTTTCAAATATCATGTTATTAATTCATATTTATATTTGAAATTTGGATTTATAATAAAACCTGAAGATTATTTTAGTTTTTTTATTTATTATTTTTAAATTCTTTAAACATTTAATATATTTTAGTTGGTTTTTAAACAATTATTTTGTTTTTTATTCAACATTTTTAGTTTTTTTTTTAACTTTTAATTATTTTAATTCGTTTTAAAAAAACATTTGGTTTCACATAGTTTAGTTGGTTTTATACAAAAATTTAATAATTATGCAATATTGTATACTTGAATTTATTTGGGAGATTTAAAATTTTAAAAAACTATAAAAATTTATGAGTGTTTTTAATATAGTAAAACATATAGATATTTGGAAGATTAGAACTAGGTAGTGGGTTTGAATAAGTGTTTTTGATTGGATTTGTGAATATTTTTAATATATTAAAACATATTAAGATTGGATAGCTTAGAATTAGGTGTATAGGACTTGAATAATGTTTTTGGATTGGATTTGTGAGTATTTTTAATATATTAAAACATATGATTATTGGAAAGCTTAAAATTAGGTATTCGTAGTTTGAATAAGTATTTTTTTGGATTGGATTAGATTTATTGGATTGGATTTGTATGTACTTTTCAAGATTCACAACAATATTTCATTATTTTCAAAAATTTCTCCTTTTAATCTAGATAGTATCATGGTTTCACATCTCCAACAATTTATAAAGATAATATCAGGGTTCACATATCAAACAATTTATATAGTTACTTAAACAATTTATCTAGTACTTAGACATTTAATAACTCAAATTATCCCAAACTCTCCCATAAAGTTGAGGATTGTTGTACTATTACCATCAATTTGGAATCTTTCGAAATAAAAAAATTGGAACCACCCCTAAAACTATTTAATAAATGCAGAGAAATCCATAAAAATAGCTGCCGAATTTGTGTACAAAATTTCACGAAAATGTGTAGCATCCCCAAATTTTTTTGTTTAGTTGAAGACATGTTACTACCATTTGGCCGAAAGTTAAATGTAATGACTAGATGCGTTTTGGTGAAAGTTATTTTTTACGTCGAAAGGCGTACACCTATTCACCATGGGCACATTTAATAGGTTTTTAGTGCTTAATCAGTTTTGTATGGACAAGATTAAATATTGATGGAATATTCTTAGTAGTCCCAATAAATCAATGGTTGTGATTTCAACCACTAACTTCCTCACTATTATAAAGACATCAGTTTACATGTTTATTTTTTTACTTTTACTTA
>JASDQU011404454.1:42755-68847 GCA_032191745.1 Picea mariana
TTGCTGGGTTTTTTTCCCCTAGAGGGTTTCCTAGGATAAATGTTGTGTCTCTTGTGAATGTGTATTTCTCAGTGATCTTGTTCTTATTATTCTCTTATCTATTGAAATGCAAAGAACTATAATAATGGCATAAACATTAACATCTTTTAGGGCTTAAGCGTCATACCTTATAAGGTAGAGCCCATTTCTAGTCTCTTCCAACATATTCCCTTCATAATCTTTCAATTCATAGGCTCCTTCCTATGACACATGTCGCATGATATAAGGACTATGCCACATGGGTTTGAACCTGCCTGCCCCCAACGGTTCTTTGGCTTGGTCATACAAGAGAACCAAGTCACCCTCAACATATTATTGAGGACAGACAGACCTATCATATTGAACCTTAACACATCGTTTATTCTCTTCGATATCTATAGAGGCCTCTTGACACTCCTCATCGAGATTCTCTAGGTGTACGAGATGTTCTTCAAGATTGGATGTGTCAGGTAGGAACTCAATTTCCAACTTGAGGGAAAGGATTTCGCATTCAATCGGAAGAATCAACTCCATGCCATGCACTAACTGAAAAGGAGAGAAACTAGTGAAAGCATTTACCGAGGTTTGATATCCCAAAGTGCATGGTAAAGAATTAGATTCCAGTCAGATTTACTCCAGCTGACAATTTTTTGAAAGATGGTATTGAGAGATTTATTCACCATCTCTACTTGTCCATTTTCTTAGGGATAGTAAGGGGAAGAATGACCATGCTTAAAACCCAGTTTTGATGCCAACTCTTTCATCATTTCATTCTGAAAGTGAATTCCATGATCAATCAAAATATCTCTTAGGATTTTGAATCGGGCTATAATTTGGTTGAATATGAAGAATGTTGTATTCTTACCATCAGATTTAACGGTAGGCATGGACTCTTCCAATTTATTAAAGTAATCCATGACCATAATAATATGTTGGTGGCCCCCAGCCGAAGCTGGGTTACGGTCCATAAAATCTACCCTCCACTTGGTGAAGGGACCGATGGTAATGAATGGGTGAAGAGGGGCTACGTGCGAGCGCATTTTTTGAGTGGACACCTGGAAAGGGTGACACTTCTTGACCGCTTCAACACAATGTTTAAAAATTGATGGCCAAAAATAATCGGCTCGCAATATTTTTTGGGTTGTTGCAAGCCCAGATAAATGACCACCACAAGCCCCACTATGACAGTCATTGAGAATAGACTTAGATTCCTCCTGATTCAAGAAACAACGTAAAATATTATCTACTCCTCGATAGTACAAAGTGTCACAGATGATAAGGTAGTTCTTAGCTTGATGATGTATACGTCGTCAATCGTCGCTCGACAGATGCTGGGATAGCTTCAAGGTTTGAAGATAAATTATAATGTCTCCATACCAAGGGTTCAAAGATGAGATAAGGAAGATATTTTCATCCACAAATGAATCATCATGAAAAAATTCCTCATCTAGTAGAGGGAAGTCTGATATCAACTCGGAAAAAACTAGTGATTTATTAGACTTTGCCGAAGCGAAATCGAGATCAAACTCTTGCAAAATAAAAATCAAGTTATTATATTTCCCCCCTATGATACGCCTGGTGAGGATGTATTGAAATGGATTGGTATTTGCAACTATGGTAGTTTTTCAAAGTAATATGTAATTCTGTAATCTTTGAACTGCATGTATGGCTTCGAAGGCTAGTTTCTCTACGTGAGAGTATTTAAGTTTAGGATCGACTAGGTTTCAAATGAGATAGTAGACAATTTTCTCCTAGATCTCATCGTCCTCCTAAACTAGAACCATACCATTCGTCCCTTTGGACGCGGCGATATAAAGAAAATAGTCTCTACTGTAATTTGGAGGATTTAGCAAAGGTGTCAATACCAAAGCTTTTTTAATAACATTGAAGGATTATTGGAATTGCTCATCCCATATAAACTGAGTATCCTTCTTCAAAAGATGAATGAAACCCTTAGTTAAATTGGCATAGTTCAGTATGAACTGATGTAGGAAATTATCCTTCCCTTGTAAACCTTGAAGTTGTCGAATGTTGTGTGGGGGAGGAAATCGAAGTATTTCCTCAACCTTCATAAGATCTACCATGATCCCATGCTCAGGAACTAAGAATCATAAAATATGGTCAAAACTAACGTAGAAGATGCACTTGTGAAGGTTCAACTGAATGTGATAGTAACAACATCTCTTGAATACTAATCAAAGGTGAGTGGAGTGATCTACTCTCTTGCAAGAGTGAGCAGCAAGATCATCAAGTTAAGCTTCGAAAATATGTCTGAGATCATGGGAAGAGAAGGTCATGGCATGTTGGAAGGTTGCTTCGATGTTTTTAAGGCCAAAAGACATTTTCCAGTATCCATAAGTACCCCAAGGACAAATAAACGTCATCTTATTTTTATACTAGGGTTTGATTTTAATTTGATTGTACCCTAAAAATCATTCCATAAAATAAAATACTTCACTTCCCATGCACTCATCAAGAATCTGGTCAATGAAAGGATTCGGTAAGTTATCTTTAGAACAAGCCTTGTTCAGGTCTAGAAAATCCATATATACGTGGATTGTTACTTTTTTTTTATTCACGGAAATGGGGTTGGACACCCATTCCGTCAAGGTAACCAGGTAGATGAAACAAACGTTAAGTAACTTCTCTACCTCTTCCTTAATAGAAGGGGACTTTCTAGGATTAACAGCTCTAAGATGTTATCTAACAGGTCTAGCATCCGGATATGTCTTAATCTCATGTTCGAAAATGCTAGGGTTGATCCCTAACATATCTTCAAATGACCAAGTGAATACATCATAAAATTCTTTGAAGAGATCGGTGTAGATCTAAATTTCTTCAGGCGAACAATCTGCACGGATATATACGTTTTCAATTTTTCTAGGAATTCGAGAGATTTCGATCATGACAATAGGAGAAATATTTTCCATGTTTCCTTCAACATAAATACCATGCATATCTAATGGAACCACGGTGTGACCGACCATCTCATTCCAGGTAGATCTAAAGTCATCATGTTCGATCCTAACAAGTGCTCGGAGGAAATAAGAGCGATGATGCATATCGTCCCAAGGCCTATCAGGACCATACATGGCCTCTAATATGGCTTTATCTGAGGTTAAAGTATCGTCGAGGAAATCATGCGAACAACAAGATTGGATGGCCCATACGGGCTCTAGAACAAGATCCACCTCGTCCGTCCATGAGGAGAAAGGATCCAGGTCAACAGTAGCGTCAAGAATAGACTGATATGCAACTTTTTTCATTGTCAATGGAATTTCAATCCCAATGTGTGACTGACCCTTTTACGACATAGTCGGGAAAGGTAGGGTCCAAGGTGTTAACCTGCAACAACCATTAAAAACTAATATGAAACAGATTAAAAACAGAATATAGATCAAACATTTGACATGAGGATTTACGTGGTTCATCCAAACATTGGGATATGTACACCAAGCAGGTATCTGTTCTCTTCTGATTCAAAGAATGAAGATTACAACAGGCTCACTCATCCATCTCTCTCAGCCTCTATGGGGATACAAAAATTAATAGCAATTTACACAGGAAACCAATTCAATTAATGCGCTCCTATCCTTGGTCTCATTTAGTTACAACCAATTTGAAATAATAGTATCTAAAAACTATTCTTGGGAATTCATTGTCACCAAGATTCCAACAATCTCCACCTTGACAACAATTAACTTGATACCTTGATCCTTCCTTTTGTTCATCACCTTTTCTGCAAGCCAAGAGAAGCCAAGAACCATCGTAGCTTCTCTAAAAGTACTGGTTTTGTGAACATGTCTACGAAGTTCTCTTTTGTATGCACTTTCTCAAGAGAGACTCCACGTTCATCAATGACCTGTCTTACAAAATGGTACATGATAGTTATATGTTTAGTTTTACTGTGGTAGGTTGGATTCTTAGCCAAGTGAATAGAACTTAGACTATCACAAAGTAACTTTACTTTGTTCTACATCCTTCCAAACTCACCAAACAAACCTTTCAACCAAACTACCTCTTTGCAAGCATGTGAAGAAGCTACATATTCTACTTCTGTAGTGGATAAAGCAACAATGTTCTGTAGCTTTGACATATAACTAACAGTTCCATGTGCAAGAGTAAAGACATACCCTGAAGTAGACCTTCTCTTGTCCAAATCACCTGCAAAATCAGAATCAACATATCCATAGACTAATTCACAACCACTGTTATAAGTGATATAGTAATCACTTGTGCCTCTCAAATACTGAAGCACCCATTTCACTGTTGCCCATTGCTCTTTACTTGGATTTTCCATATATATGTTGACAACCTCAACTGCATGTGAAATGTCTGGCCTTGTACTAACCATCACATACATTAGACTTCCTACTACATTAGCATATGGTATTAGAGACATATATTCCTTTTCTTCTTTTGTACAAGGACATAAACTTGAAGAAAGCTTAAAATGGGAAGCCAAAGGGACTGAAACTAGTTTCACATCATTCATACCAAACCTCAAAAGTATCTACTCAACATACTTCTGTTGTGACAACGAAATCTTACAGAAAGGAAAATAAGTAGGTTTAACGTCCCCATTCCACGGTGATGGCATCTTGTAGTCCAACGATGATATAACAGATCTTGGGCTCTCTTCGAGTATTTTAGTTTCGACGGAGATAACTCTTTTCTCTTTTGCGTCGCATGATCCCGAGCTGGAACTGTTGTGCTGAACACCCGATTGAGACTGCAGTGCAGGTAGCTTCCTTGCTATCGAGGGAGGCATTAGGAGCTAGGTCGGTAGATGGAGAACAGGGAACAAATTATTCTGTGGTGGAAATCTGTTGGCTTCGTATAGAGTTTTTTGCTTTCCAAGGACTTCTTCCCACTAGAACTTGGAGTCAGGAAACCTGCATAGGCGCCATAAAAAATCCCTCTTTGGCCTCCAAACAGAATGAGAACGAATCCTGCCGCATATGAGATAATGGATCGACGAAGTTTTACGGGCCACCCTGGATTGGCGAAGTGACACTACAGAGGGTGTTGTGGGCCCGGGTGTAATGGGGCATTGCAGATGGGGACAAGGGTTCTTGTTGATAGTCGACCGTTCGTTCTACAAGATGGCGTCCCGGTGCTGGAGATGTCCCATCGAACTCCATTTCGTAGAATGAATAACCTATGCCAAATCCAATCCCTCCATGAAAGGAAGGATATGCTCCCAAAGTCCCCACCATTTAATAAATAGTTTCCTACAGTGTTTAATAAATAGTTTCTCACTATGCTGGCTGTATTTGTTTGTTTGTTGGTTGTATGGAATATAAGTTGTGAAGTCGGAAACACACACTCCCCACAAGAGTCTCTCCAATAACTAAAATAGAAATGGAATATTAAACATCATCAAAAATGGAAAATATTAAACACCATGCAATGATAAATGATAAATAGTGTATCCGATATTAAACACCATGCAATGATAAATGGAATATTAAACATCATTTTAGTGTATACACCTTCACTTCATTGTAATTAATGTTTCCAAAATAAACTTTCACCTTTATTTTTTTGAAATTTTAAATATTAATTTTATATTTTTTAAAATTATCAAAGTCAAGATATCTCTGAAATTAAAATGTCTTTTAGAATAAGAGGGTCTTAACATGATCAAAACCTTTTTTTTTTTAGATTGTAGGTATTAGTCTCTTCTAGTAGGTTAAGCAATCAATGCAGTTTAACAAGTTACCATAGGCATATACATTACTACCACAATTAGCTATCTTGAGGTTATCTCAAAGCCAACTACTCATTCTCTCTCTCTAACTTCATTTAATAAGTTGGGCTTTATCTGGGAATTGATCATAAAGAAACTGGCCATATGTTTTTAATATTGACATTAAAGAACCTGGAAGTGAGGGGGGTGAGTTTACGAACTCGGGCTCACTTATTTTGTGTTGCGGGACCCATTTGAAGTGAAGTTACAAAGATAGCAAGCTATCTTTTTTGGGGGCCCCGTAAGGAATCCACAAGTACTTAATCCCCCCAAAAAAGAGAGGGCATTTTGATGCTAGTGGATCTAGGTAATGCACTGCTACAAGTAGAAAGAAGTGGATATAAGGGAATGTCAGGTGCTATTATGATAAATCTGTTATTACAATAAGGTTCTTGTTATGACTGGGGCGAGAACCCATTCCATAATCCAGTCCCAGGTTAGGCAGAACCACTTGACCAAGTTGCTTACTTTGAACCAGTTGACAGTGACCTTCATTATGCTAACCTACACACACTAATTATGCACCTTACTCATATTTATTCCCCTCAAAGAGTCCTATTATAACCTAGCACATATAAATAGAAAAATAAGAGAGATATGTATTCTAGGATTTTGATATATGTGAAGATAAAAATAGATTAAAAATAGTAAAAAATATTAATTTTTTTAAACAATTATATATTTGAAATCTGCATAGTCGACTCTATCTATGTCTATAGTTTCATCAACAACTAAATTGTTTAAAGATATAGAGGGGTATTCACAAAAATGGAGGTTTTTATCAATTTGCATACCAAACCACTAGGTTTGTCATCCCAGCCAACCAACTCAACATACTCAAGCTTCTTCCCTGTCGAGAGAGGCATGAGGAAGCCAAGGCGACACAAATTAGTTTGTGGCGACAATCCGTTGGCTTCGTGTAGAGTTTTGCGTTTTCCAAGGAGTTATTCCCACTAGAACTTGGAGGCTGGAAACCTACACAGGCGTCGTAGAAAATCACTCTTTGGCCTCCAAACAGAGCGAGAACAAATCCTGCCGCGTATGAGACAATGGATCCGTGGAAGGCGTTGTGGGCCTGAGCGAAACGGGGCCTTACGAATGGGAATGGGGTTCTTGTTGATGGCCAACCATTCTACAAGATGGATCCTACTGCTAGAGACATCCCATCGGACTTCATTTTGTAGAATGAATAGCCTACGCTATTGGATTTTGCTACCCACTGCGGAGAAAGTTAGGCCAAGTCAAAGGTCGTACCAACACAGTGATAGTGGCATTAGACAGACCACCAAGATTGGTCCCACCACCCAGAGGTTTGCACCAACTCCGCCAAAATATTCGGGCCGTCAATGCGTAACGAAGTCCATGAGCTACCTGCTCCCATTTATTTTGGGTTCTTCTGTTGTGAATTACCTTCTCAGTACTGTTTGCACCCTCTTTTGTGGGTTTGGAGCTTTTGTTCTGTTCAATAAGGTATGCTCTTTCTGAATTCGAAGCTGGTATTTCCTTTTGTTGGACCATGTTATTGGTTTCCTTGTATCGGTCTCCATAGATTTGTTTTGCTGATTGTAACTCTTATTACCGCTGAAAGCCCATGGGAACTTGAAGCAGCAGGAGATGATTGCAAAGAAACTCAAGTCATTCTTTTGAGAAGGGAACACACAAAATATATTGTATTTCCACCAAAGTTTGGCATTGGTGGAACCTTCGTTTCTACCAGTCACATGCCTCTGTTTTTGTCTTACAATGTCGTATTAAAGGCGTCACAAGTATGGATGGCTCCCATTCTTTGGGTAATTTGTTTTTTTTTTTTACTTTTTTTTTCCATTCGGCAACCTTCTCTTTTGATTTGTGTGACATGGTGTCCAGCGCACCCGCAAACTCTTGGACGGACGGTTATGCAAGTTTCTAGTGTATTACATATTCCGGACACACAGGTTTGAATCATGCAATTTCTCTGCGATTCCTGGCAACAGAGCCCTCAGCAGGACTCGAAACAGAGGCGACCTGTAAGTTCCAATTGTGCATGGTACATAATATCTCATTTTCCCGCATATTTTTTGTATAAATTGTTTGTGGGTCGTACCAAAAAGTCCGTGTGTATGGATGTCTGTATCATTTGGCACACCATTATCTTATTCCACTTTCTTAATTCCAATTAATTCGGACATTTTGTATGATGTCGTGGAGTATTTATTGATATCGGTATCTTGATAAATTGTGACGCAAAGAGAAATGCAGAGAGAAAAGAATAGAATAGTATATTGAAATGTATGAAGAAGTACAAAAGAAGTTAGAAGATCCAATGCAATGAAAGATGGCTGAGCTAAATAGGCTCAAGCAAGACAAAAATAGAAAGTATAGCTGTACAGTACAGTTGGCAGTGTACAGTCAGACTATTGAGGTTACATTATGTTTAACTCTCCCTCTTAAACTCAATAGTTACAATCATCAGCACTGACTATGCCTAAGTGTTGTCTCTGAAAATCAAAAACTGACTTTCCTAGTGGCTTTGTAAAGATATCAGCAAGATGATCTCGAGAACCGCAAAATTGTAGTGCAATATCCCCATTATTGACTAGCTCGCGTATGAAATGAAACCGAGTGTCAATGTGTTTACTTTTTTTGTGAAACACATGGTTCTTGGATAAAGCAATTGCTGATGTATTGTCACAGAAAATAGGAGTTGGATCATTTTCTGTATGTGACATATCCTTCAATATTCTTCTCAGCCACACAACTTGACATGAAGTTGAGGTAGCAGTGACATACTCTGCCTCTGCAAAAGATATTGATACAATTGACTGCTTCTTTGATGCCCATGAAATCAGGTTCGTGCCCAGTTGAAAAACATATCCTGATGTGCTTTTCCTTCCATCTAGGCTGCCTGCAAAGTCACTATCTGTGTAACTAGAGAGTTGATTACTATCAGATTTAGTGTACCATAAGCCAAAATTGAGAGTTTCTGCAACATATCTCAGAATTCATTTTGCCATTTTCCAGTGCGAATCTTTTGGTGATTCCATGAATCTGGAAACAAGGATGGTTGCATACATAATGTCAGGCCTAGTCGCTGTAAGATACAACAAACTGCCTACTAAACTTTTGTACAGGGTAGAGTCCACATTAGGACCTTCATCATTCTTGCTCAACTTTGTGTCTAATGGTATGGGGGTTTCTGCTGGATTGCATCCTTCCATGCGAAATCTTTTGATGATGTCTGCTGCATACTTTTGCTGACAGACAAAAATTCCTTTGGCTGATTGATTAACCTCAATCCCTAAAAAATATTTCATTATGCCAAGATTTGTCATCTCAAACTCAGATTGCATGGCATGTTTGAAATCTATTAACTCAAGATTTCCTGTGTAGATCATGTCATCAACATATAAACATACAATCAAGATTTTACCATGCTTATCTGTTTTGGTGTAAAGAGTTGGCTCATTTTGACTTCTGTGGAAACCACTTTTGATTAGATAAGTGTCAATTTTGTTGTACCAAGCTCTTGGAGCTTGCTTTAAGCCATAAAAGGCTTTCTTCAACCGAAATACTTTGGCTGGGTTCTCTTGGACTTCAAATCCAGGTGGTTGATCGACATAAACTTCTTCTTCTAAGAAACCATTCAAGAATGATGACTTGACATACATCTGTTATACTTGCCATTTGTGTTGTACTGTTATGGCCAATAGAGTTTTTACAGTGTCTAGTCTTGCTACTGGAGCAAAAGTTTCACCATAATTAGTACCTGGTTGTTTTGAGAATCCTTTGGCAACAAGTCTTGCCTTGTGTTTTTCAATCTGCCCTTTTTCATTGAGTTTAGTTTTGTAAACCCACTTGACACCAATAATCTTCTTGTGTCTTGGCAAATCAACAAGATCCCATGTCTTGTTCTTCTCAATGGAGTCAATTTCTTGGTTCATGGCTTGAACCCAATGTGGCTCCTTAGCTGCTTCCTTAAAGGATGTAGGTTGACATGACATTAAAGCAAAAAGATTGTGTTGCTCAAAGTCATCTAATTGCTGATGGATTTCTCTCAAACTTCGAGTTCTCTGATTCCGTGGTTCAGAGAATGATTCTCTACTGGAAGTTGAGTTATCCTAAGAATTTTCAGGTTGTCTTTGTACCTGCAGTCGTGGAAGAAGAGTTTGAGGTACTGGCTGTTCTAAATTTTCTACGTTTTCAGAACTTGGCAGCAATAAATTTTGACTGTCCATGTGCTGATTTTCTGAATCATTCTAGATTTGATTTTCCAGAAATTATACATCTCTGCTGAGAATTAATTTCTTGGTGATTGGATTGTAAAGCCTGTAAGATTTAGATGTTTCACTATAGCCAGTGAAGATACATTTTTCACTTCTATCTTCAAGTTTCTTCCTTAATTCGGAAGGTATGTGAGCATATGCTATGCATCCAAATGTCCTTATATGAGCTACATTGAGCTTTGTCCCACTCCATGCTTCTTGGGGAACTCTCATCTTTAGACTGGTGGTTGGTGATCTATTCAGGAGATAAACTGAGAATGCTACTACTTCAGCCCAAAAAGTATTTGACAAGTGTTTCTCTTTAAGAAGTGTTCTTGCCATGTTCATTATGGTCTGATTTTTCCTTTTAGCCACTCCATTATGTTGTGGAGTATACCTGGCTATTGTTTGCATGATAATGCCTTGAGATTTACAGAAATTTGTAAATTCTCTGGAGTTGTGTTCTCCTCCTCCATCTGACCTGAGTGCTTTGATATATTTGCCACTCTGTTTTTCATCTTCTGCCTTGAATTCTTTGAATTTTGCAAATGTTTCAGACTTGTGTTTGAGAAAATAGATCCATATTTTTCTGCTGAAATCATCAATAAATGTTAGAAAGTAAGAACTACCACCTATTGACTCTGTTTGCATTGGTCCACATAGGTCAGTGTGAAAAAGTTCAAGATGTTGTTTGGCTTGATTTGATGACTGTGGAAAACTAGTTCTCTTATGTTTTCCAAGTATGCAAGACTCACATGGGGGAATTTGCTCTTTAAAAATAGGTAGACCTTTGACCATGGAGTTTTTCTGAAGAAGACTTAAACTCCGAAATGGCAGATGTCCAAATCTTGTATGCCAAACCATTGTTTCATTCAGGGTTGATTCATTATGTGCATATGGTTGACTCAGATTTGCAGTTCTGAGGGTAAGGGGAAACATCCTATTGGGAGTCATATGGATTTCAGAAATCAATTTTCTGCTTGGGATTTTGTCATATATCTTACAAGATGTTCCCTCAAAAAGTACCTTATAGCCATGTTCAATAAGTTGTCGTACACTTAGTAAATTATGTTTTAAATCTGGAACATGATAGACATTGTATATGTATTTCTTGACATTCTGTTTAGTAAGAATAGGAACAGTGCCTTTCCGTTGAACCTTGACTAAGTAATCATTTCCAAGTGTAATATCAGATGAGATTGAAGAATCAATGCATGAAAGTAATTCTTTGTTACCTGCCATGTGATTGTTGCATCCATTGTCCAACAACCAGAGATCTTTAGGTTGTTCTTCAGTCTTGTGGTATGAGAGAAACATACCTCTTGAGGTGTCTCCCGTATGATTTGACACATGTTCTCTGCCTGAGAGCTAAACTACTTGCTTCTTCCTACATTCAGATTCATAGTGCCCATACTTTTTGCAGTAATAGCATTGTATGCTTGTTTTTTCATTTGATATTCTCCCTCTACCTCTTTGAGGCTAGAAATTCTGATGTTGATTTTGTTGCTGATGTCTTTGACCTTGGAAATTTTGATTCGGATACTGTTGTCTATTACCTCCACTGGAGTGAGGGTAACTTTGATTTCTCCCTCTTCCTTGGTGACCTCTGCTTCTTCCTCTGCCTCTCCCTCTGTTGAAGGAGAATTGAGTTTTTAAATCATTGGAGAGTGACTCATCTGTGAGATGCAGTCTGGTTTCATGTGTCACCAGTGAACCTATTAGTTCATATGTTGAAAATCTTGACAGGTCCTTGGATTCAAGGATTGTTGTTACAACCATTTCAAATTTCTTGGGTAGACTTGTGAGAGTTTTCTCAACAATTCGTTGATCAGTGATTGTTTCACTAATCAGTCTAATCTCGTTCACGATTCCCATGACTCTGGTCATGAACTAATCCACAGATTCAGACTCTGTCATCCTTAGAGTCTCGAATTGCGTCCACGAGGTCTGTAGTTTAACTGTTTTGACCCTGTCATTTCCTTGATAGGAAGATTTAAGGATGTCCCAGGCATGTTTGGAAGTACCATCGCCTGTGATTTTTGAGAAAATCGAATCATCCACAGAGTTTTGAATATAGAATTTTTCTTTATTTTCTTTGTTCCTCAGTGTTGCCTGAGCAATTCTTTGTGCATTTGTCATGGCAGTGAGGGTGGCTGGATTCGGTTCCACATATCCAAGATCCACTGGTTCCCAGCACTCTTGTGCTTACAAGAACGACCTCATTTGGAGAGACCAAAATTCGTAATTCTTTCCCAGAAGAATCAGACCCTGAGTTGGTCCTAAGTTCCTAGATGACGCCATAAAAAAATTCAAAAAAAACAGAGGGAAATTTCATATTTACCTCCGATCGCTGAAACGTCGATTTGCCGATGGCCGAAGGGAGCTTATCGGGCTTGAATTGGCCTTTAGTCTCCTTGCAATGTGACCACACCCCTTACTTTTAAAGTGCTACGGGCTTTTCCGGTTCTTTGACTTTCAAATCGTCGAAATGCGAAAAAAAATTGCCTTTGGACAATTCAACGGTCTAGATCTGCTGATGATCGGATGGTCCAGATCTTATTGGGATATCGTGAATCGGGATTTCATGAGTTCTGATGATGAGTTTTTCTGACTCCTCAATTCCCCGATCTCCGATTTTCCGATGGCGCTTTGCTTTCAGGAAATGTTGTGATTGCTTTGATCGCCTCCACGCATCCTAACAGATGGACGNAAATCGTCCAAATGCGAAAAAAAATTGCCTTTGGACAATTCAACGGTCTAGATCTGCTGATGATCGGATGGTCTAGATCTTATTGGGATATCGTGAATCGGGATTTCATGAGTTCTGATGATGAGTTTTTCTGACTCCTCAATTCCCCGATCTCCGATTTTCCGATGGCGCTTTGCTTTCAGGAAATGTTGTGATTGCTTTGATCGCCTCCACGCATCCTAACAGATGGACGACTCAGATTCGCGTCGGGGATTTCACTTTGGAGATTCCCGATCCCACGATTTGATGAGATGACGTCAGCTGGGCCCCAGAGCGGATCTTTCCTCCTGTCGAGATTTCGGACTTCAGAGTTCTGAAGTGCTTGTGTTTCTTGTCCTCAGGATCCTGATGTGTTGATAGCCCTTTCCTTTTCGGGACTTTCCCGAGTCCTTGGATTTACGCCACGCATCCTTGAAATATGGACGGTCCTGATTCAACCTCGGGATATAGTGACTTGCGATGCTCCATTGACACAACTTGTTTGTCAACTTGAAACCCCAAATGCCGAAATGCCGACGGTTTCCTCAATGTCCGCCACGTGTCCAGTCAAATGGACAATTGAGACTTTATCGCTATTTCACGTATCGCGATTTCACGAGTTTTGAAGTCTTGTTGCGACGGTCTTTCAAAACCGCAAACTCTGATATGCCGATGTGACGATGCATTGATCTACTGCCACCTGTCCTCTGAGATGGACGGCTTACAAGTATTCTCAGGATTTCGCGATATCGCGTATCGAAGTTTTTTGGAGTGCAATCACCTTTACACTTCCAACTCCCGATTCCCGATTTTGCGATGAGATAAGATCGACGACTCACGATCTTTATTGATCCAACGGTCCAGAATGACTCGTGATATCGCGATTCGCGAATTCTCACGGTAGTCTTCTGACCTTTACACCTGCGAGTCATGAAATGCCAAGATCTCGCCATGTGTCTCTTGATGGACGGTCCAGATGATGTCGGGATTTTACGACTTCAAAAGTCAAAATCTCTCCTGTGCACTCCAGAGGACTAAACCTTGTGCACTTTCTCGCTGATCCAACGGTTGTCGGTCCTTTGCGCAAGATCTAACGGTTGAAAGTCTTTCGCCTTTTTCGTTCTTTCCTCGTCACTTATGAACTGGTTTCTCGCTTTGGATGTGTTCGCAGGACGAATTTTACGGCTTCAATGGAGGTTCTTTGCACCTGAGACGCGTTCTTTACTCCTGGGGAAGAAAGATTCGTGTATCTTTCAAAGATTTGAAAGAAATACACGAGTTCTTTGTTCACTGTTTCAATCTTTGACAGATTTGTGCAAATTTCAAAAAACTTTAAGCGATTCTGCCCTCTGCATGGAATCTTTAACGAATTCTCACATATTCTTTGAGTTCTTTAAATGATCTTCCATTCTGCAGCTGTTCTTCGTAAATCTTGATGATTCTTGAAAGGATTACAAGAATCTTTACTGTTTCTTCTTCTGCGTTCTCTTCTTCCTCGTTTTTTCAGGCGTAATACGCTCTGCTTCCTCTGCAAGATTCCTACGTTGATCTTTTGAGAGTATTGCAGACAGCTCTCCAAGCCTTGTGAAAATTTTGTGTCGCGTGCTCTCAAGATCCGCGAAGCTCTGCACTGTGAGGATCGTGTTGCTCTCCAGCCTGTGTAAAGAGGCTTACTGCTGAAGCTCTGATACCATGATAAATTGTGAAGCAAAGAGAAATGCAGAGAGAAAATAATAGAACAGTATATTGAAATGTATGAAGAAGTACAAAAGAAGTTAGAAGATCCAATGCAATGGAAGATGGCTGAGCTAAATAGGCTCAAGCAAGACAAAAATAGAAAGTACAGTTGTCCAGTATAGTTGGCAGTGTACAGTTAGACTGTTGAGGTTACATTATGTTTAACATCTCTCAGTTAGCCATTAATGCTTAGGCGTCACATATTCATGGCTGATTGAAATAAGTTGAGGACTTGGAGTTTGCCTCGGGGATTTTGTCAGTTCTGCTTCCATCTCCAATATCAGGTATTGTCTTTTATTTTTATTTGCATATAACTGCATATTCCGTTGGGAAAATAATAGAGATTTGTAGGTTTGATTGGCAAACAACGGAGATTTGTAGGGTTTGTACACATTGGAGTAGTTATCAATTCACAATTGCGTGGGTTAGCTTGTTGATTTGTTTGCTGTAATAAGGCGGATACATCAATTTGTGCATTTCTTTCATGGATGGTGGTGGTACCAAGCTTAGGAGCAAATTAAAATTAAGGTGCAAAAATATTAGGTTAACTGGAATAAAAAAGATACGTTGATCTAATAACAGATTTGATTGTTGGAACATATCCTCTGAAATGCTCCTTTCAAGTTGCCCTTTTCTCTATCACAAAACAACATACCGTGACTCTTTTCTTTCCCGACTCCACTTCACATCTTAGGACTCCACTTCACATCTTAGTTATAGTTTTCCCATAACCTTTGTAGGTGTATGGGTCTTCTTCATTGTTACATTATCTAAAAATTTCTATTACTCTATCGTTGGATCTGAAAGTTAGTAAAAATCCTAAGTGGCATATCCTTAAATTTTAATATAAAAAATAATGTTACTACATTTAACTTATTTAACTATCTCATGATCATGAAACCTTTATTAAGTATATAGTTGACAAGTAGTTTTGAATTTAAGGTAATAGTTAAGATATTTATCCAAGGAGTCCTATTCATCCAAGGTAATTTGTTTTGTTCGTATTTCCGCAGCTGAATCAGCGTTTTGATATTCTAAAAATGTATTGTTGCTAAAATATCAATTTATAGTTTGATGTCTAAAAGCTATTAAAATTTGAGTCTATATGTAGGGTGGATTACAAATGGGCTATTCTTATCATATGCGGTTCTTCAAGATTCAATATACAGAAAGGGAAGCGACCCTTGTCTAAATATGATATGATTTTGGGGTCTGCATGTGCTGAAAATCTCTCTGCATGTGGTTAAAATCTTTCCATATATAGTGATATTTATGGGGTTTTGCATGTTTTGAATAGCGTTTAGAAACGAGATTGTATTGTGTTATATGTTTTTAATGGTAAACAAAGTTGGCTGTAAATTGTTACAATGGCTGTAAATTGTTACAATGATTTTGATTTTATATTGTATTTGATATTGATTTTTGTTATTATTCAAAATTTTCAAAAGAGTAAGAAATATTTATGTTTTAAACTTATTAAACTTATTTTTACGTCGAAAGGTGTATATTTATTGGAAATGGGCATAATTAATGATCTTTTAATCTTAAATTCTAATCTAATGGTTATGCATTGAAGATGCTGGCATATTCTTACTCGTCCTCCAAAATCAATGGATCAGATTTATTGTTGATAACTTCTTTGCATTTATAAATGCATCCGTTACCCTGTTTACTTTTTAACATTTACCTAATCATATTAAGAAATTACTGTAACATCATATTTCTTCAGAGTTTCATTATCTAGCTCAGTTAAAGTTTCATTATCTGACTGGGTTTTATATAACTTTTGTTTTCATCTAGAGTAGGTTCAAGATAAAGTCATTTAGAGTAATTTCAACATAGAGTTATTGTTATTATTAATATGGATTTGGACTTGACTTTGATAAAGAGAAAATTAAAAGACCTTTTTAATTTTTAGATGAGTTTTTCATATGTAATTTTTAGAAAATTAAACAAAATTTCTTCATTTATTTTACAAATTTTTTCATATGTTACTTGATACTTATAATTATGGATTGCATTTTTTGCATATCATACTTAGAGTTATGGAGTTAGTTTTGAATTCTTGATAAATTCAAATTGTCTAAATAATAAAAAGTCATTGCACAAGTTAAAGTTAAAATTATCAAAAGAACAAAACCTTTATTTATTTTTTAGTGAGTTTTGATCAACATTATATTTATAATTTTCTATAAATATAATGTTTTTTCATCCTTTAAAATAAATTTAAATTAAATAATAATTTAAATTTAAATACATTTAAAAAAAATTAATCAACATTATATTTATAATTTTTCTATTTTTATTTTTTTATTTCAGTAAGCTGTAATGCACTTCGTTCCCCTCTTATACAATGATAGTTGCATTGCATCAACCTCCAATTCCTTCAAAATTGTAAAATATTTCCAACTCTTCAGCTTCGAGCTGTAAATCTGGTGTGACAGTGTATAGGTCTTTGTTCGGTAAATATTAAGATTCTAATTTTTCAAATATGCATGTGTGTCCCCAGTCCACCTGCTCAGCCTATCACGTCTAAGTTCGAGAAAAAAAAATTACATAGCGGATATCATTTGCAGTTTGTTAATACTAACTGTACATACATGCCGTGGTATTATTCAAAAATATGTTCTATTAGCGCAGCCACAGTCTATTACAGCGAGCAAGTGATTGGAGGGACGGTTGGTTGTGGCTTGGAACGCCTCCAGGCATGCAATAGTGGATGGTTGTTGAACTGACACGGAGTAAGGAATCTGGATGGTAACTGTTAAAAAAAAATATAAATGACAAAAACCTAAATGCAGTAAAAGAAATCAAAACATAGTAAACAAATTAAAAATTCAAATCACAGTAAATAAATTAAAAAAATCAAAACATACTAAAAAACTAAACACTATATAGTTTTAGTGAATCTAATGGTTAGGAACATGTATTTCTTCTTAAAAAATTATAAAACTTTATCGATCAAACAAAAATGTAATTATTATTGTTGAAATTTTAAAAATAATATTTTCCAATAAAATTATCAAAACTAATTATTTTTTATTATAACAAATTAAAAACATAATAAATCCTTAACAATATTTTCCATCATTTAAAACAAAATTTAAATACAATTTAAACAAAATTAACACAATTTAAACAAAATGAAAACAAGCCCATGAAAAATTGCTATTACTGAATTGTATATAGTAAAGAGAAATTGTTTTATCTTGGTGTTGGTTTTGATAGCCGTACTATTGTCTATTGTTTTATCTTGGTGCTAGTTTTGATACCCTGCTATTGTCTATTCCTATTTGTGAATGGCCACTGCAATCAACATCATTATTTCAAAGTTGGTTGTTGTCAGCCATTTTATCCATAGGCTAAACGTAGATAGTATAGGCCTAGAAATTCTACTTTGGATAGATAATTAAAAATTGGATTAAAGAAATAAAAAAATGTAAAATATGATAATGAAAGTGCCTTATCACAAAAGAATTTGGAAATGCATAATCAAAATCTCAAAATACGTAATCAATTTTTAAAAG
Organism: Picea mariana; assembly: GCA_032191745.1. NCBI lineage: Eukaryota > Viridiplantae > Streptophyta > Pinopsida > Pinales > Pinaceae > Picea > Picea mariana. The sequence goes on from JASDQU011404454.1 coordinate 60,759, forward strand.
TGTATCTTTCAAAAATTCAGAGAACCGTTCTTGCTCGAACACCCTTGGGAAGCTCTGCTGCGAGAATGTGCCAGAATAAAATATTACGATAGGATAGTGAGGGTGGCCTGAATAAACTAGAAAGAATAATCAATAAAAGAAGTGGTTTTCTTTACCCAAAAAAGAATGAAGCAAGGTTTTGATTTTTAATTTTAGAAACAGATCGTTCTAAACAAGACATATGCCAACTTTTCCAATGGGATTTCATGTAGAAGCCTTAGAAGATTTGATTTGAAATCCTCGAAAAAATTAGAGTCCTTATAAAGAACTACTAAAGAAATTTTACCTTCACTCTTTAGGTTATCGTGTGTGTTCTTCATAAAACAATGATTGATATGTAATGCTTATCAAACTATGATTGATATATAATGTTTAATACACACCATCCATCCTTTGATATGTAATGCTTATCAAACTATGATTGATATATAATGTTTAATACACACCATCCATGCTTATCAAAATACTTTAACATTGCATCCAAGGTTACACACCATCAGGGATTAATAAGAATAACCATATTGCATCTTAGGGTTTATAACCTGTCAACCCACACACAGCCATACTTTTTTATACACCGATGGATGGAGCACCACCTCTTATCTTTATCTTGGAAGGGACCACTCCGTCACACCTCGACCTATGGCGAAGGTAACAACCCTAACTATGGTTGTGGCAAGCACGGATCCATTTGCATGGCAAAAGGTAAGGCCAAGGAATTAGGTTGACGCATAATCTTTTGTTTATTTTTTTATCCTTGGGCTTGTGTTCTCAAGTCTTGAGCTTAGGTTATTATGGTGTATGGTACTCATATTGCTTCACATTGTAATTCAGATGGTTTTTATTTTGTTTCACTGTTCTTAGAAATAATCCGGCCATATGTTTAAGTCATCTAAACAATGCCATCTTCTATACAACATTTTCTTCTCATTTCATTTCCGATCTCCAAAATATCAATTGCCACACAACTAAACAATGCTAGAATAAATAATTTAAAAGGAAAAACACAATTTATAAATTTATGAATTTGTCAAGCTAGAATATTTTATTAAGCAAATCAGTGTATAATAATAATAATCTAAACCTTCCCCCGGATGGGGTGTTAGTGCGAGCCAAATGGCGCGAAGAGGGAGAACGGTCAGGCCAACAAGGCAGGGAGCCATGTGATGAGCTCGTGCCAACGACCACCGCTTCGACCCTGCATTAATTCGACTTCACGTCGCTGCAGCACCATTAACTCTGGTGCGCTCGACCTTCATTACGAACTTCTCTATGGCTTTTTCGTCTGCAATTGTTTCTCATCCTCGCTCGAGGACCGCCTCCCACATCCCTCCGCTGTTGTGGCCTGGATTAACCTGGACTTTCATGGTGTTCACAAGCCTTGGCCCTCTCTAGGCTCTCTGCATTTGCCTGGAGAACTTAGCCATTATCTGCCTTCAAATGAAGAACATTATGCCGCGTCAAAGAGGACAGTCGTAGAGAGGCTCTCCATGGCATCCTCCTCGGCCCCGAGCCTCTATTTCCCCCCCTGGTTCTCCCTCCACGATCTCCTCACCGCCTCTGCAGCCCGAGCTGGCACCTCTCGCCTCCTCCACCCCGTCTGCCTCTCGGTTCGAATGCTTAGTCATTACTGACAGCTCATCGAGGTCTTTTTCGCGATTTCTTACCGTCCCACCGAACTCCAAAACCAACGAACCTTCCCTTGCACCAGTAGATTGCTCCTCACAGCCTCCCATGGAGGTGCCACCTCTTTTTCGAAGTGCCCGAAATAACACGTACGCGTCTACCGACTCCAACCCTGATTCACAGCTGAAAGAAAGTTTAACCATTCTCTATGGTCTGGTCTTCGAACTCCGTCAGGGAATGGAGGACCTCCAAGTCCGACTACAGATTATGGATGGAAAGATCTTGACCCTCCTTCATATTTTATCCACCTTCCAGGATTCTTTCCCCTCCACTCCAGAAGGCACGGCTTCAGCAGAGGAACCCCATGCAGAGACCGACGACAGGAATGCTCAGCCGCAATGTTCAGCAGAGGTCGTTGTGGAGCAGGTCAAGCATGAGGACACGGAGGCTACGACAGCTACAGGCCAGCATGTGTACAGTCCGCCTGGAGATGCCCTGTCAGATGTCAACAGGGACGAGAGCAACGTGGATGCTGACATGCATTTGGAAGGCAAAGGGACACCCATTGAAGAGGATCCTTGGGACGCGGCCGTTCTAGCCACCTAGCTAGGTTACTCGCCAAGTGTATGACCCCACAGTGGTTCTTTTCTTTTTAATAGTTTCTTCTCTTAGTTGTAGCTTAGTCAGCTTAGTTCTGTTTTATAAGACTGTTAGACTATCAAATACTAGACTTACCCGGCTCGCTGAATTGGTTTCCCCTCTATTGGGGCAGTTCAATAATTATAGTGAGGTTGTTTTCAAGTTTTTGTACTTCTAGTCTGGTTTTTTGGAGGCCCTTTATATATAAAATCTCTTACTTAACAAAAAAAAATAATAATCTAAACCCTAAGTAGTTTATAATATTAACTAGGACATATATGAAAATTAAGAAAGCTCCACTAAAAAACCTCAAAATATAGCAAACAATAAAGCTCAAAATACAGCAGGTTCATGAAAAAAAAGGCTCATAAAAAAAATAAAAGAATTTTAAGCATAAACATAAATACAAGAAAGTTATTAACAATAAATGATTTATTGATTTAGGAGGAGGGTTAAGAATATATCAGCATCTTTAATGCACAACCATCATATTATGATTGAAAATTAAAAGATTATTAATTGTACCCATTACCAATAGTTATAACCCTATCTACTTAAACATATCTGCCGTGAAATTATTCAAAAATATGTTCTATTAATCTTACTCTTGACGAGTGGGATGAGGGATAATTGCAGGACGTGATAGTTATAATGGAGCAAGAGCCAGAGCTGCAAGGGCGAACACCAGCTGCATACCACGTTTTCATAAATCACAGGGGACCTGACGTGAAGAAAAGCCTTGCCAGCCTCATCTACAATCGCCTCACAAATTGTCACAGCCTGCGTGTCTTCCTCGATCAAAATGAGATTCGCACGGGCGATACTATCTCAAATGCAATCCTCACCGCCATTCAGAGTGCCTCTCTTCATATCACCATTTTTTCTAAGAGATATGCTGAATCGTGGTGGTGCTTAGAGGAACTGTGTTGGATTTTAAGATCATATCATAAGCGCAACAGGAAGGTTATTCCGGTGTTCTGTGACGTTGAGCCTGCAGACCTTCGTCACACTGACAGCGGATGTTATAAAGATGCCTTTGATAAACACCAAAGCAAAGGGAGAGTCTCCATGGAAGTGATGGAAAAATGGAGGAAGGCCCTCAGCGAAGCCTCGAAGATTTCTGGCATACCCTTAATTAATTCAATTAATTCATATATCATGTTATTAATTCATGTTATTAATAAAATGCAATTTTTATTATTTTTTCAAATATCATGTTATTAATTCATATTTATATTTGAAATTTGGATTTATAATAAAAACTGATGATTATTTTAGTTTTTTTTATTTATTATTTTTAAATTTTTTAAACGTTTAATATATTTTAGTTGGTTTTTAAACAATTATTTCGTTTTTAATTCAACATTTTTTAGTTTTTTTAAACTTTTAATTATTTTAGTTCGTATTAAAAAAAAATTGGTTTCACATATTTTACTTGGTTTTTAAATTATTTTAGTTTCTTATTCAATATTTTTTTTTTAAATATTTAATTATTTAGTTAGACTTTCTAAAACATTTGGTTTCACATAGTTTAGTTGGTTTTATACAAAAATTTAATAATTATGCAATATTGTATACTTTAATTTATTTGAGAAATTAAAATTTTTTAAAAACTATTAAAATTTATAAGTGTTTTTAATATACTAAAACATATAGATATTTGAAAGATTAGAACTAGGTATAGTGGGTTTGAATAAGTGTTTTTGGATTGGATTTGTGAATATTTTTAATATATTAAAACATATTAAGATTGGATAGCTTAGAATTAGGTGTATAGGGTTTGAATAATGTTTTTGGATTGGATTTGTAAGTATTTTTAATATATTAAAACATATGATTATTGGAAAGCTTAAAATTAGGTATTCATGGTTTGAATAAGTATCTTTTTGGATTGGATTAGATCTATTGGATTGGATTTGTATGTGCTTATTAGATTGAATTTGTATGTATTTTTCAATTTGTATGTACTTTTCAAGATCCACAACAATATTTCATTATTTTCAAAAATTTCTCCTTTTAATCTAAATAGTATCAGGGTTTCACATCTCCAATCTATAAAGATAATATCAGGATTCACATATCAAACAATTTATATAGTTACTTAAACAATTTATCTAATAAAAAAAATTATCTTTCGAAATAAACAAATTGGAACCATCCCTAAAACTATAGTTTTAATAAATGCAGAGAAATCCATGAAAATAGCTGCCGAATTTGTGTACAAAATTTCACGAAAATGCGTAGCATCCCCAAAAAAAATTCGTTTAGTTGAAGACATGTTACTGCCATTTGGCCGAAAGTTAAATGTAATGACTAGATGCGTTTCACTGAAAGTAATTTTTAATAACATTGTTCGCTATCAAAACCGGGAAGGTATTGTTGATTCCAAATATTCATCGTGGGATTAATATTTTCAACAAAAACATTTTTCATAAAAATATTCTTCAGCCAGAAGAAGTTTTCGGTTGGGTATTTAAGGGTGTAGAAACGTATTTGGTCAAAAACAAGTTCCAGTAAGAGTTGTACCGTCTCTATGTTTGTTTACGGCATTAGCGTATGCGTGCCTCCGTCTCTCGCGATGTTGCTTTGATCTTTCGTTGTTCGTCTTTTCAATTAATCAATTTCATTTCTCATCATTACATTCAACACTAATTATTTGCTTGACCATTTATATTTTTCAGTGTTATTTGTACAATATTTGGTGAGAAATTATTACATCCACAGATTTGAGTGATTATTTTTGTATGATTAAAATGTTCCACTATTTTTTAACATGTTGAATCAAAATGTAGAAATAAATTTTAAACAACAAAAAAATAATAAATTCTTACAAATTTATATGACCAAATTCAAAAAAAAAAACTGTTTTATAAAACAGTTAAACAACACCCCATTTATTTATTCATCCATTTATTCGGTCTCTCATTATTCGGATCAACATTAGTTGCTCGTTTCAATCTCTCGTTGTTCGGCTTACCTGATTGCATGTTCAGTTGGAAAAAGTAAAAGTATGTAAACCTTGAATCCCTGAAAGTGTGTGAATAAAAAAATTGATTGTGAATAACCAAAATTAATCGTTTATTTCTGATTAATGGTCCCAAGTAGCATTTTGATGGTTTTGGATTGGTTCACTATATTGTTGTAATCTGTGAATGAACTTCTTTGATTTCCCCGTTTTAATCTTAATTACTTTGTATAGTATTGTAACTTGTGAATGAATTTCTTTGATTTCCCCGTTTTAATCTTAATTACTTTGTATAGTGTTGTAACCTATGAATGAACTTTTTTGATATCCATTGAATGTATTTCATTGAATGGATATTCTAAAACCATCAAAAACATTTCAAGGGAATTGATTTATGTAACAACAATTATCAATATCAATAAGTTTTATATTCATATTCATGGTCTTCATTGCATCATGTTGGAAACATGCCAACTAATTTTCCATGGGGTCACATGCACATGCATGCAACTATATTAGGAATGAGCATGCATGCACTCTTTTGTGAACATATTGTGTAAGTGTTGGATCTAATTATAATAAGTTAGTCTAACTATTTGAGAGATGTTATATATACGAGTATACCCATAGAGGTGACAGCTCAATGTGTAGTGAGTGTGTGAGAGCAAGACACAATAAGTAGGTGTTGTGTGTATGAAAGGAGAGGATGGTTGTATGTCTGGGTTGACTATTGTAATTCTCTCTTGAATAATAAGAATATCGATTATCATTGCCCGTGGTTTTTTCTCGCATTTGGTTTCTATATAAATCACTCTGTCAATTGTGTGATTGATGTTGTGTTGTATTTGGTTTGTTGTTCAAAGTTTTATGCTTTGTTTATCCTCTGTTTTGTTTCCACTGCCTAACAAGTGGTATCAGAGCAGGTGAGCCAAGTTGCATGAGATTTGACGTGGGAGGACGATATTTGAGTTCATTGCAGAGGCATTATTCTTTTCCCTAACGCTTTCGGCACCCATCAGGAGGAATGTTGACCTTGGTATATGCAGAGAGCATTTGGGCGATCTGAGTGTTGTGTGTTGGAGAGGGGTGATATATGTTGATCCTTACCGTGTGTAGAAGGCATGATAGCAGAAATAACATGTGGAGCGATACCCATTGAATGATCACCGTGGAAAAACGTTGAACATAAGGTATGTGCACAGAGCTCGAGAGAGGTATGAAAGTGACCTTTTTGGTTTGACATGCATGAAGGTGGATATGTATATAATATGAGGAACATAAAGTGGTTTGGGAGTTGCTGCTAATGGAGAAAGTGTGGATTTTTGAGTTTGAGGTGGAGAAATTCAACAACAAGAACTTAACTTTGAGCTATGGAATTTCAAGATGCAGGATATGCTCGAACAATAAGGCAACATCAAGAGTAGTGATGGTTGAGTCAACGTGAAAGAAAAAAAATAAAAGAATTTACCTTGGACTTGTAAAAATTATTGATTGCATGTAAATGGGCATACGCCCATAAGACCTAGATAGACATGCATACCCATGGTTTATCAGGTCACCTATGAAAAGTATAAACATAGATTTAGGTAGATTGAATATATGGGGGGGCATGTATGTTGGGTTAACCTTGACTCGGTGAAAGAGTTAATGAGTTAAATCTGGTTTTTTAGGTCAAAGCAGGTGGTTTTTTGGGTCCATGTTTTTTGGCTCCATGTTTTTTGGGTATCCCATGGTATTGTGTCCATGGATTGCATGTAATGAAGCCTATAAAAGGTTTGGTGAACTCCATTGTAAATGGGCTCGGAGATAAATGGTGAAGGCTTACTCGGTCGGCTTGGTCGGATTTGGTCAATGTCGTTTGAATGCAAAGTTCGAAGTGGAGCAGTGTGTCCAGGTTAGAAAGGTGGGTCTGTAGAAAGTTTGATGTGTTGACAGGTCAATCAAGTGTTTGGGAATATATGATGAAGGTAGGTTCATATCCATGGAAGTTTGGTTCAAGGAGGAAGCCAAATCAAGAAAAAGACATTTCAGAAATATAGTGCTTCAACTGTCAGAAGTACGGTCACTACAGAAATCAGTGTCCCGAGCTAAAGAAAAGGAAGGAGAAACACAAAGCATCGATTGCCGAAGAAAAGGAACCGACAAAGAAGACTAAGTAGGATGGANTGTACATATCTTGTTTGCATCGTCCTTGTACATATCTTGTATATCTTGGAAAATAATGTGTTCCAAGAAGATCTATACCTATGGAAGAACAACAAGATAAGAATGAATATCATTAGATAATAGACATGAAGGGATGAAATATATCATGTGAAATTTATTACAAGATAAGCCGAAATCAAAATCAATCTTGAAGAGACTTAGAAGTCAGACATCAAGAGGAATTGAAGAAAGACTTATGACGACAACTAAGACAGAAGCATGTACTCTGTTAGATAAAGAAATCCAATTATATATTGCAGAAGACAATAAGGATGCAGATGGAAGTATGGACTCTATTAGACGGAGAGAGCCGATTATATGCACTCTTACATGAAGCAAGGATTAGGAGGGAGTTAATCCTATGATCCATTAAAGATGATGAAATGTATATATCCATGGTAGTAGTCATGAAAGACAACACATGTTCAGTTCAGCCGCAGAAGAAGACTTCCTCAGAAGCCTTAAAGAATCCCCAGTTGTTCATCCAGATCCGTGATTCTATGATGAAAGGAAGAAGTGGAATCTCTAGAGCATGGAATCTATAAGAAACTCCTTGGAACCAAGAGCTAAAGAAAAACTTGAAGAAGAACATGAAGATTCCAAGAAAGAAAGAGA
>JASDQU011404454.1:70496-86657 GCA_032191745.1 Picea mariana
AAAAAACTATAAAATTAATATTTAAAATTTCAAAAATAATAGAGGTGAAAGTTTATTATGGAAACGTGTATTACAATGCAGTGTGTAAGTTATATTTTATTCTGAAAACATTAAATAAAATGCAGTGAGTCCATTTCTGATGATGTGTAATATTCCATTTATCATTGCATGGTGTTTAATATTGGATACACTATTTATCATTTATCATTGCATGGTGTTTAATATTTTCCGTTTCTGTTGATGTTTAATATTCCATTTATGTTTCAGTGATTGGAGCGACTCTTGTGGGGAGTGCGCGTTGCTGACATAACAGCCTGGATTCCATCCAACAAATAAATACAGCCAAATAACTAACAAACAAATACAGCGAACACGGTCGGAAACTATTTATTAAATGGTGGGGACTTTGGGAGCGTATCCTTCCTTTCATGGAGGGATTGGATTTTGCTAACGACGGTTAGTTGCGGGGAAAGTTACGGCAAGTCAAAGGTCGTACCGACACGGTGATAGTGGCATTGGACAGGCCACCGAGGTGGGTCCCGCCACCCAGAGGATTGCACCTTCTCCGCCGAACTCTTCGGGCCGTCAATGTGTAACGAAGTCCATGAGCCACCTCCTCCCATTTATTTCGGGTTCTTCTGTTGTGAATTACCTTCTCAGAGCCGTGTGCACCCTCTTTTGTGGGTTTGGAGCTTTTGTTCTGTTCAACAAGGTATGCTCTTTCTGAATTCGAAGCTGCTATTTCCTTTTGTTGGATCATGTTATTGCTTGTCTTGTTTCGATCTCCATAGATTTGTTTTGCTGATTGTAACTTTTATTTCTGCCAATTGAGAGTAGATCGTAATCTTAAGTATGATTGGGATCACAAAGATCGCAGGAATACTCAAGTATTACCGCTGAAAGCGCAAGGGAACTTGAAGCAGCAGGAGCTGATTGCAAAGAAATTCGAATAATTCTTCTGAGAAGGGAACACACAAAATATATTGTATTTCCAACCGAGTTTGGCATTGGCGGAACCTTCGTTTCTACCAGTCACATCCCTCTGTTTTATTTACCAGTCACATCCCTCTGTTTTTGTCTTAGAGTGCCGTGTTGAAGGCGTCACAGGTATGGATGGCTCTCATTCTTTGGGTAATTTGTTTGTTTTTTTTTTTTGGTCCATTCGGCAACCTTCTCTTTTGATTTCTGTGACGTGATTTCCAGTGGATTGCATATTCCGGACACGCAGGTTCGAATCGTGCAATTTCTCTGCGATTCCCGGCAACAGAGCCCTCAGCAGGACTCCAAACAACGGCGATCTGTAAGTTCAAATTTTGCGTGTTACAGGATATCTCGTTTTCCCGCATATTCTCTATATAATCTGTTTGTGGGTCGTTTTCCCTATGGTAGTTCTTTAGCCTTTCAGCTTATATTTTAGGGTGAGTATTTTCCCATGGAGAATGCACTATTCAACAAGATTCTTAGTGCTGATTTGTGTGTTGAAAATGCAAGGTAATTTGTTCGTATTTCCGCAGCTGAAATGCAGTAAGCGTCTTGATATTCTAAAAATGTATTGTTCCTAAATATATCAATTTTTAGTTTGATGTATTGGTCGCTTTTATTATATTTCAAGCTATGTAGTTAAAAGCTATTAAAATTAGAGTCTATATTTAGGGTGAGTCACAAATGGGTGTTCTTATCATATGCAGTTTTTGAAGATTCAATATACAGAAAGCTAAGCGACCCTTGTCTAAATATGATATGATTTTGGGGTCTGCATGGCTTGAAAACCTCTCCATATAATTGTGGATTGTGGGGTCTGCATGTGGTTAAAATTTCTCAATAGTGATATTTATGGGGTTCTGCACTTCTTGAATATTGTTTAGAAACGAGATTGTGTTGTTTTTCATGTTTTTAACGGTAAACAAAGTTGGTTGTACATTGCTACAATGGTTTTAATAATTTTGATTTTGATATTGCATTTGATTTTGATTTTTATCACCACTTAAAATTGTAAAAAGATTAAGAAATTTTTATGTTTTAAACTTATTGAACTTATTTTTTAATATAATTTGTTGAGATTTAAAAAAAAATTAACATTTTTATGTTTTAATTTTTTTCCTTTTGGTTGAGATTTAACATTTTACTATATTATATTATGTTTTATTTGGTTGAGGGTTGATAAATTTATTTTAAATTTAGGTGTGTTTTTTTTGTTTGTTAAAGTGTCTATGACACCAACCTTTATCATGGATAAGTGTTCTATGGCTTCAAGTTAAACAACTCTTATTGGAATTAAACCTTGTTTAATGGTGAAAAACTCTTTTCTTTCCATCATTGGATCCACCTCCTTTGAATTAAATTTAGATGTGTTAAGTATTAAGAGGCATCATTTTATTTTTTTTGTAAGTTAGGAAAATATATCGAATCTTGCTAAAGAACAAAAGTTATAGATGCCAGAATATCCCAAGAGACCCTGACAACATTGCCCTAGTGGGAAACCAATGTTGCCACATGGTCGTGGAGTTTCCAATTGTCCATGCAATTTTCAAAAACTGTAAAAAACAAAAATTGTGCTAAGCCTAGAGCTAGGATGCCACGCAGGGCTAGAACCTTGTAAACTAAACTGTCTGGAAACATAAAAAACTCGAGAAACTTGAGAAAGTTGGGATCATCTGGAGCTGAGGTCAGGCCTCCATTATTTCCGTTGGTCCTGCGTAGTGTCCTTACCCAAAATCCCTGTGTCCGGGATGGTATGCCAGAGGTCCAAAAGAAGAGACTCCAGAAGCTCCTCACGACGAACCCAGATATCATCCTTGTTCAACAACTCCTTGATGGTGTACTTGACGTCCATGATTGAGCTCTGGATGAAATCTAGAGAATTCTTCAAATTCTCCATCCCATCGCACCAAGAACAAGAAATTGGGGGCGGAGGGGGTGGTGGAGCATCAGAGGATGAAGAGGGGGAGGCGGGAGAGGGGAGAGGGGAGGAGGAAGAAGGGAGAGGGGCGGTCGGGCTAGGGGGAGGAGAGGGAGGAGGGGGACGAGGTGGAGGCTGGTGGATGGGTGGCGGCTCTGGGATGAGCGTAGGAGCAAAGATGAGGGAATTTCCAAAGCTATCGAACCACTCGACTCTGCAAGAAAACAGAGAGGACAAAGGAGGTAGTTCTGGAGTGATGACACGGTTAGGAGGGTGTTCCAGAGAGGAGGTGTGAACAGGTTCACGGGGGAGTTTTAGAGTGGAGACGCGAGAAGGAGCCTGAGGCAAGCTCTGAGAATCTTGTCTGCCACGATCCCTCGAACCTCGGCCTCTCGCTGCATACCAAGCCTCCCCACGCTTTGAATTACATCATTGGGGAGGCATCAAGACTATGACCAGGAGGGAGGGGAGGGAGAGAACCAAAGAAGGATCCAGGGGAAGATCTCGAAGCAGAGGTGGAGTAGAGGAAAAAGCTCAAACCAGAGACAAAGAGAAATACAGACTGGTGGGTGACTGCGAGGAGCTGGAGGAAGATAGTGCGAATGAGCCATCTGTTTAACCGTCGTAGGAGAAAAACCATTGATCCGGGGAAAATGATCGGACTGGTTAGGCAGGAAGCCCATTGCATTTACCACCCCTGCGAGCTGGAGCTCCATTAACATAAACTTCTCTGTGTGAAAATGAATGCATGAGTACGTCGATCAAAATTTTAAATGCATGGATTAAATGCCTAGAGTGAGTGTGGGCTGAGGTGGCGTGGGTTGTGGCCAGGTGTCTTCCCATCTGTCCATGCGCTCGTCGATCCCAATGACACCCCATATGGGGGATGGTCCTTTTTGTGAGATATGTTTATACATGCAACAACAAGGGGATGAGTAGGACGAGAGGCAGGAAAACAATAGAAGTCTCCTTCCTGCAAGTCTAACCCGAAGTTTTCCAACATATCTACCACTTGATTTGTGTTTCTTCAAACATGAGAGGGGAGAATTACCCACTGGGGCTAAAGAATTGACTTTATTCTGATCAACCCATTCATGAGTCTCCAACTTGGGGAAATCTTTTCCAGTTCTGCGCCATTTAGGATATGGGAGAGGAGGTTGATGATTATCTGTGAATCTCCTTCTGCTATAAGGAAATGTATCCCTTGATCTTTGGCTACATGGAGTCCTTTGAGAAGTCCCCGGAGCTCAGTTGCATTGTTAGTATTATGCCCCAAATTCCGAGCTAAAATGTGTAGGATCTCTCCTTTGCTATTGTGAATGGCGGCCCCAAAACCTGCTGGTCCCGGATTTCCCTTGGAGGCTCCATCAAATTTTATTTTATGATACCCTTCTTACAGGGCGTCCTAATGAGAGGGACTGATCTTAGTTGTGGAACCTGGGGTTGGGGCTGAAAGAGAAGGGGTGAGGCGAAGCTACCAAGCATTGAGAATGATCTACTCAGTTGGCGAGAAAGTCAAATCCCAATCCATCCAAGGGTGTAAATTGATTGTTTCCTTGATGTTGGATGGGATTTTGGACCAGACTTCTTTCTAGTTCAAAGAGAAGGAGTTGAATATTCTGCGGTTCCTTTCTTTCTAAATCTGCTAGAGAATAAAACTGGGTAGAAGCTGCCAAATCCAATTGAGGATGGGAGAGTGAAATATTGAATCTAGCCATCCCTCAATTGTTTCCCTTATGCCGGATTGGTTTCTATCAGAGGCTTTCATGATGTTGGGGCATTGATCCCAAAGTTGCGAATTGTAGGGGAAAAGGCTGAGAAGGTGATTTTGTGTCTCCTCCTCATTGCAACATAGATGGCACCAAGAAGGACCTGTAAAGCCTATTTTCATTAAATTTTCCCAAGGATGCTTTTGTTCATCGTTAACCAAAGGAAAGTGTTGATTTTGGGCTAGAGCTTTGCGCCCTAGATTTTATTCCAAACGACATCTTTTGGGAGGGATTTATGCCCTGCACTGAGGAAATAAGCCTCTTGAAGGTTGAAGGTGCCTGTGTTGGAATGTCCCCATCTTAGGATGTCCTCCCCCTGTTGGCTGAAAATTCTCCTGGATATAAGCTTATCTAGCAATGGTTGAAGATTTACCTCAGGGGGGATGTTCAACGCTTCGTGGGTATTTTTCCATTTGCATCAGGTAACTCTATTTTCTTTGGGAATCTAGAAGTCGGCTACTTTTTAGAGTCCTACGCCTTTCGTTAAGGGAATAAAAGTACTCAAAGTGGGATCCTTGTCCAGGGTTGGAAACTGCTACCAAGAGTCGCTCCAAAAAAGGGCCAAGGTCCCATCTTGAAGTTCCGAGAAAGCGTAGTCTATGATCATCCCCTTGTTTTGCTTGGCCGCATTCCAAATAAGAGATCCAGGGCCTTGACCATTCCATCTGATTAGTTCTTTTTCCGGTATGGAAGGTGTGTATTTTATCCTCCAAAGGCGCGCCCAAAGGTTGTGAGGCCTCTTTAACCATCTCCACCATATTTTTGGACTAAGGACATTTTTTAGGATAAACGGGTCTCTGAGTCTGAGTCCCCCTGCATGCTTTGGTCTACATGTTTTTTTCCAACTTACCAGAGCCCATTTGTGATCATCTTTAGTTCCTTGCCAAAGGAAGCTCCTTTGGATGTTTCTAATGATGGTGAGGATGAAAATTGGGGCGGCAAGAACCAAGAAAGCGTAAATAGGGAGGGCTTGTAGGATAGACTTGAGGAGGATGAGGTGACTCGATAGATTGAAGGAGAGAAAAGTCCAACAGGCTAGTTTTTCCTTGAGATTGGATAACAAATCTTCCCAGGAGGTGTTCCTTAATGGATTGTCAATAAGAGGGATGCCAAGATATTTGAAAGGGAGGGAGCTGCGAGTGAACCCCAGGAGTTGCATGATATGGAGTTGGACCTCGATGGGTGTGTTGAAGAAGAAGATTTGGGACTTGCAGAGGTTTACTTCCATACCTGAAGCATCACGAAAAAGGTTGATCACTGAGCGGATTCGAATAGGTTCTCGAACTGTGGGGAGTCCCATCATGAGGATGTCATCCACGAATTGACTGTGCGAGATGGGAGGGGAGATTCCATAGAGGGTGAGTCCTGAGAGGGAATGATCGGTGATGGCCGCTTTGATAGTTCGACTAAGTCCTTTTGCCATTAAGATAAAAAGAAAAGGTGAGAGTGGGTCTCCTTTTCTGATACCTCTAGAAGGGGAAAAGGGCTTGGAGGGAACTCCATTGACCAGGATGGAGAACATGGCCGACGTAGTGAGATTGGCAATCCAGGAGACCCAAGAGGGGTTAAAACCAAAGTCTATAAGGGTTTCCTTCAAGTAATACCAGCTAAGTTTATCAAAAGCTTTGGAAAGATCCAGTTTCATAAGCATACCAAGGGACTTAGTCGAATGTAGTGAGTGGATTACTTCGTGTGCTAGAATGATGTTGTCCAAGATCTTTCTGCCCTCCACATACCCTGACTGTTCCGGAGAGATGATGAATGGTAGGATGGTTTTGAGACGCTTGGCGATGACCTTTGTGATGAGCTTGTAGATCACATTGCAGAGTGCAATGGGTTGGAAATGAATTAGGGAGGCGACTTTGTTCTCTTTTGAAATGAGAGTGAGGAAGGTGGCATTGAGAGCCTGTAGGAACTGCCCAGATCTTCTGGAATCTTCTATCATTTCCCAGACTTCTTCTCGTATCATATCCCAACAATGGTGAAAGAAGTCTGTTGTGAATCCATCAGGCCCTGGGGCTTTGTCGATCGGGGTGTCCCTGAGGGCTTGATCAACTTATTCTTGGGTAATTGGGCGCATCAAAGCCTCATTTTTTTCTTTCGTGACCTCCTTTGGTATCTGCTTAAGGATAGAGTCGATAGTTTTAGTGTGATCGATAGGGGGTTCTGAGAGAAGGTTCTTGTAGTAAGACAGTAGTTCCTACTCTGTTTGCATGTTTTTGAATTTCCAGGCCTTGGTCCGAAACAAGGTGAGTGATGCGATTAGTATGGCGGCGTTGAAGCATCGATCTGTGGAAAAAATTGGTATTTATTTCCCCCTCTTTGAGCCATTGAATGCGAGATTTTTGCCTCTAGAGAATTTCTTCCTGCGCCCATCTTTCTGTTAGTTGTTTGTTGAGAATGGATTCTTGTTGCTTTATAGATTTAGTGAAGCCTTGAAGTTTGATCTGCTATTGAAGGTATTGAATTTGTTGATCGAGGATTTCTTGAGCATGAAAAATGTTGCCAAAAGTGGATTTATTACAGGACTTTAAGTGTTGCTTGAGGTTTTTTAGCTTCTGTTGGAATTTGTACATAGGAGTACCCGTTTTAATTGTTGCTTCTTTCCACCAGAGGTTTATGTTTGCTTGAAAGTCCGGGTGTGTCAGCCATAATTTTTGAAAGCGAAATGGTTTCTTGCCTGGGGTACCGCTGATGTTTATCGAAAGAGGTATCGACCAATGGTTAGATCTGGGAGTGTCAATCATAGTGGAATTCCATGTGAGGCCATCCAACATGAGGGGTTCTGAGATTAAGAAGCGATCTAATCTGCAGGAGACATGTTGTTCCCCCGAGTGTCTAGTAGACCAGGTGAAGGATCCATTGTCCGTTCCTATGTCAATGAGATTCAACAAGATGATGATTCGGTGGAACTGCTCACTGTCATTTCCCAATCTGCGGGTGCCCCCCTTCTTTTCCTCCAGACTAGTTATCATATTGAAATCTCCCCCAAGGATCCATCGATGATTGCCAATGTGATTAGCAATCCATTCCAAATGATGGAGGAAGGCTTCCTTGTCACTTGGGGTTGCGGGGCCGTAGAAATTCGTGAGAAAGCCTGGCTTGTTCAAACCGATGAATCTAAAGGAGGCTGTGATGGTCCATTTGGAGGTGAAGAATCCTTCCATTGGAATAGTGGCATGGTTCCAGAGTACGATGAGCCCCCCTGCTGCACCTTTTGCATCAACTTCGACCATTTTAGCTTGCTTCCAACATTTTGTGAGTATTTGAGAGGCCTCCTCTCCCGTGCATTTAGTTTATTGCAGGAGAAGAATCTCTGGTTGTTCCTTCATTATCCTTTCCTGGAGAGGGCATTGCTTGCTTCGTGCGTTGAGGCCCCTGATATTCTAAGATAGCATCTTCATGAGGAAGGAGAGAGTTGGAGGGGAGGAGAGTTGTCCGAGATCACATGAATCTGGCCCGAGTTCACCAGGAAATTGCCTACATCTTGAATGAGTTGGTGCTTTGGTTTTTTGCCCCTTTTCTTCTCTTCTTTGGTGGGTTTGCGTTGTTCTTTCGATCTGCCTTTTTGTATTCCTAGATTCGAGTTGGCTCGGACCGATCCTCCCACTGTAGAGCTGAGGAAAACTTTATGTACTTTGTGTAACTGATTCGAGGGTATGATGTAGAGTTGTTGTTTATGGTAGGATTGTTCTAGGTGTACCATATCTATTCCTGCTAGTTCCTGATCCTCCAAATCTATGTAAGGGTCTCTTATTTCCGGTCCTAGATTTGTTGGAAGGGAGGTCTCTGAGTTGGGGATATGAGTGGTTACAAGAGTAGGTGGGATGGGGTCTGGAAAACCTTGAACTTTCTATGGGGTTGTAGGATTTGTCAGGGGGATGGAGGGATTGATGGGATTTTCTGATGGTTTCAGAAAGGCTTCGAAAGAGTTACTGGTTGAGGGTCCAGAGGGGGTTTGGGGAGGCACTTTTTTGGCCAGATGCCTCTAGTGCCCCATGACTTGGGTGAAACTGTTCTCGAGTTTGTAAGGATCCTTAGGGTTTGATTTGTTGGGGTTATTTAGGGGGCAATCGCGGAAGAGATGGCCATGTTTGTGGAATTTCCGACATCGGAATGGAATATGCTCGTAATCTAGGGTTTGGGACCATTCTACGTCCTGGTAGTCCAAGGTTATGGCTCCGGGTAGTGGTTTGGAGATATTTAAGTAAACACAAATATGGGCATAGGTGGTGTACCTTCGTTGTTTTGTTGCCTTAGAAGATTTGACATAGATGCCAATTGTATTTCCAATGTTTGCTAGGATTTCCTCCAACCATAACTCTTGAGGTAATGAGTACAATTGCAGCCAAACCAGTGCATGCGTGAAGTCTTCTTTCTTTGGGATGAACTTTTTCGTCCAGAAACGAAGGAAACGACCTGCCGAGTTGTAAAAGTATGCCCCCCCTTCAAAGATTTTGTTTATGTCCTCCAGGTTATGCAAGATGATAGTGAAGAAGCCCTTTGAGATGAGCTGAAGGTCGTAGTGACCTTTGGGCTTCCACTAATGCTGAATCCATTTCACTAAATCTTTTTCTGATGGTCGTAGTCCCAAAAAAATTCCTATCAAGGAGAAATCCTATATGTATTGTTTCTGATCTTCTATTCTTGGAGAGTTGATAGTATATTTGGGGGCGACAGGAGCCTGCAAAATGCATTTTCCAGGTTCCTAGGTGCGAGCCTCTTTTGGATGGTTTGTTTCAGGGTCAATCTCCATGGGTTTTTCCTTCGGAAGCTCATCCTCCCAAAGAATGTTTTTCATTTCCACTGGAAGTTCAAAGGGCGGTCGCTTAAAGTTCTTGAAGCCCAGCTCAGGGGCGATGACAGAACTGTAAGAGGGGCCAGGAGGCCCCCCTTCTTCGACCTCCATGGCCGCAACAGAAACTCAAGGTGACGTGCACAGAGGGTCTCGGGGTGGAAACCCTAACAAAGCTCGATAATTGTTTTAGGGATCGATGTATTTGAGAGGTATCAAATTTTATTTTAAGTTTAAGTATGGTAATTGATTGAAGGTTAATATTTAATTTAATATTAATATAGATTTATTTTAAATTTAAGTGTGTTAAGTATTTATTTAAAAAAAATTACATAGCAGATATCGTTTGCAGTTTGTTAATACTAACTGGACATACATGCTGTGGAATTATTCAAAAGTATGTTCTATTAATGCTACCCCTTGACCAGTGGGATGTGGCATAATGACGCTAAATTCAATTTTTTTTAATTATAGATGCAGCTTCGTCAGTTACAGTCATATTTACGTAGACGCTTACTTCTATCCATCTCTCTTTCAGGCGAAGCGTTCCCCGTCTTCTATCTGCAGGACGTGATAGTTATAATGGAGCAAGAGCCAGAGCTGCAAGGGCGAACACCAGCTGCATACCACGTTTTCATAAATCACAGGGGACCTGACGTGAAGAAAAGCCTTGCCAGCCTCATCTACAATCGCCTCACAAATTGTCACAGGCTGCGTGTCTTCCTCGATGAAGATGAGATTCGCACGGGAGATAGTATCTCAAATGCAATCCTCACCGCCATTCAGAGTGCCTCTCTTCATATCACCATTTTTTCTAAGAGATATGCTGAATCGTGGTGGTGCTTAGAGGAACTGTATTGGATTTTAAGATCATATCATAAGCGCAGCAGGATGGTTATTCCGGTGTTCTTTGACGTTGAGCCTAGAGACCTTTGTCACACTGAGAGCGGATGTTATAAAAATGCCTTTGATAAACACCAAAGCAAAGGGAGAGTCTCCATGGAAGTGATGGAAAAATGGAGGAAGGCCCTCAGCGAAGCCTCAAAGATTTCTGGCATAACCTTCAAAACGGAGGAAAGGTGAATACATCCTTCACTTATTCCTTACATAATCTAACTAATATACAAAATTCCGGTCTACTTTTCTCAATTCTAGCCTTAATGAGTCAATATATCTGTTCTGTTTGCCTTTTTCAGTGACCATGGGAAAATTTTGGAGAAAATTGTGGGCATTGTATTAAAAGAGGTATTTAAATGGGGATCATTAGATGTCGCCAGATACCCAGTCGGCCTCGACCATGCGGCGGAGGATTCTCTGATCATTAAAATTCTGAAACAAAGCGATGACAGCGACCCGATGATTGTGGGGATTGCGGGAATGAGCGGAGTAGGAAAATCAACTCTCGCTAAATATCTATACAACCGGAGACGTCCAGATTTTAATGGCAGGTCATGTTTTCTTTCTGAAGTCAGAAAAAATGATTTACCATCGTTGCAAGGGAAGCTCCTTCGTGATCTGCTTGGCTATAATCAGGATTTGCAGCATATTGGGAGTATCGACGAAGGGAAGCATCTTTTAAGACATTGTCGCATTCTCCTTGTTTTGGATGATATTGATCATATCGATCAAATAGATGGTCTCTTAGACATGGATTCGGTGGGGCGTGGGAGTTTGATATTGACCACATCTCGCGATAAAGATTTACTCAGACGCTCTTCTCCAAAAACTTTCTTATATGATGTAAAGCCATTAAATAGTCAGCATGCCCGAGAGCTCTTCTGCCAACATGCTTTTCGTCAATCCAAACCATCCGAAGGATTCGAAGATATAGTTAAGCAGTTCTTGAAAATTTGCAAGGGGTTGCCTTTGTCTTTAAAAGTTTTGGGAGGACACTTTCTTAGCAGGTCTGACAAAGAGTATTGGAAGCGGGAGTTGGTAAGGTTCTCTACAACACTGCACGAAGATATAACAAAAACATTAAAAGTTAGTTACGATGCTCTGAACGATGAGGAGAAGGAGGCATTTTTGGACATCGGTTGTTTCTTAGTGGGAGAAGAGACAGAATTAGCGATTAGAGTCTTGGAAGGATTATATGGCAGCAATATTGTGCACTCGCTTGAAAGGCTCCATCAAAAATGCCTTGTGGACTTTCATTATGACGTTCAATCGGATGATGAAATTGAATGCAGAAAACGGGAGGATCCAGTAAGTATTATGCCTCATTTTAGCGTAGGAAACCAGTGTTTATTAACCTTGCAATCTTACCTTTGCCGTAACTATTCGTTTTGTTTATTCAGATGATTGGTTACAATGATCTCTCCCTAAAGTATCGGGGCTATAAGCTTGCAATGCACGATCAACTTTGGGAATTGGCCAGACATATTGCCCGACAAGAGTTTCGCTGGCTGGCAAGACGTTACCCAGAGCGGGGTATCTCCTCCGAGGATATAGTTGAATTGCGGAATTCGCTGCCAAGACGTTACTCAGTGCGGGTTATCTCCTCCAAGGATATAGTTGAATTGCAGAGTTACCAGGTATTCGTCATTATTTTTAACAGTATTCATTTATTTATTTATTTTTAATTTGGTGTTGTCTAGTTGTTCTATGAAATGGTTTTTTTTTATTCAAATCTATGAATTTAACAATTTTTCACTTAATTTCGAACAAATTTTTCTGAAAAAATTCTCATTTCCTATAAAATTTTAAGACATTTCGATTATACAGAAATAATCACTCAAATCTATGAATCTAACAATTTTTCACCTAATTTCCAACAAATTTCCTCTAAAAATCCGTCATTTCCTATAAAATCTTAAGAAACTTGAATTATACAGAAATAATCACTCAAATCTATGAATCTGGCAATTTTTCACCTAATTTCCAACAAATTTCCCCTAAAAATCCCTCATTTCGTATAAAATCTTAAAACACTTAATCATACAAAAATAATCACTCAAATCTATGAATATAACAATTTTTCACCTAATTTCCAACAAATTTCTTATAAAAATCATTCATTTCCTATAACGTTTACACGGCTCTTAATTCTGTTTATATGATTGTCAGGGTGCAGCACATTTACCAATACGGGGAATTCGGACCTCGAAAGATGAGAGTCCACCGGAATTCGCCCGTTTGAGAGTCGAATGTGGCCATCTATTCGTGCTGGAAGTTCCCATAGATTTGTCGTCTGTACTGGGATCATGGAAGCTCTCCAAGGACTTGGTATGGCTTCGCTTGCGCAATTTCCGCTTCGGCCCCACACGTTCTCCGTCTTACGTTTGTCTCCGGAATTTAAGCGTTTTGGAACTTGAGGGACATAGGGACTATATCGAAGAGTTTTTCAAAAGATTTGATCTGGGTTATATCGATCGGTTCTCCAATGAGGTAGCAAGTCTGACTGAAGCATAGATAGAAATAAAAAATTTCCAATTTCATATTTCTGTCTACATTGACAGATCCAAGGTTCCATATTCATATAAGTTCTAAAAATCGTTATTGTTTGCATGCAGCCACGTTCGTGCTTAAAGGAGTTGAATATTAGTAGCGTAATGGACGATGAAGTTCCAACTTCCTCGAGCAGCCGCTCGACTCTTGATGCTGGACATTCGATGAAATTCTCAGAAAATTATAAGCAACAAGGTGTCACGCCACATCTATTCCGTTTCCTACAATGGACTGGATTCGAAAACTTGTGGAAGATGGTGTTAACAAACCTAGCATCTCTACAATCACTCCCAATTGATTTTGGGGAACTTGAACGCTTGAGACATTTAGATCTATCTGAGTGCACTAATCTGACAGAACTGCCAAAATCATTCTCCAAGTTATTGCATCTGCAGTATCTAGCATTGCGAGAGTGCAGGAATCTGTCCATCCCACTGGATATTTTGGGAGATATTTCCACACTAGAGTATGTTGACTTCAAAGGATGTGCTCAATTGGTAGCCTTGCCAGAGGGAATCCCAGATCAAAGGAATCTGAGATATCTGAATTTACTATTTACCTCTTTGTCACAGTTACCGGGGAACGTGGGACAACTCGGCAACTTAGAACAACTGAGAATAGGAAGTCCAGAGTTGAGGAGGTTACCAAGTTCTGTGGACAAATTGACGGGTTTAACAGAGTTGATTGTGATCCAATGCAGCCATCTACAGTACCTCTCACCAGAAGGAATTGCGGCGCCGAATATCAAATTTTTGACAATAGATTGTTGTCCAATAGCTAACTTCAGTTTTCAAAAGGATCAGCGGACCATGGGTGTTTTAACAGATCTCACTTTGAAGAAAACATCCATATCCGAGATATGTATGGTTGAAGGTGTTTACCCCTGGCTCCAAACTATTGACCTTTCAGAAAATATTCAGCTAAAGCAGGTTATAGCCTTGCCATCAACATTAGTAAGAGTGAACCTGCAAAACTGCTGGGAATTGAAGACAATAAAGAATGTTTCAAATCTAGTAAATCTTAAATTCCTCAACATAAATGGATGCTTCGCGCTGGAAACTCTGAGTGTACGAGGTCTGATATCTTTGGAAGAGATAGAAGCGGAGAAGTGTTGGAAGCTGAAAAAAATAGAAGGATTGAGTTGCCTAAAACGTTTGAATTGTCTCAAGATCTCAACAGACAACGGAATTTTCTGGGAAGATGTTTGCAAATTTTTGGTGAGTACCTCTGTTCATCACACTAAACATTAATTCATATAATTGTGCTTTTTAAAATATTCATATAATTGTGCTTTTTTTAATATTCTGTGCTAATTAAGAAACGTAGGAATATTCTAGTGGTGTTCTGGTTGATGTGTGGCGGTGCATGGATGGATGTGTAACCTCAAGCGATATCACAATTTGAATAGAAAAGCGCAATTCATACTTCTTCTTGTTCTAATTGAAGTTGGGAAATTTGTGCAGAAATCGCCCTCTAGCTACTGCTTATCAAATTTCATCTTGACGGGAATAGTGGATGATGACATGGTCGGTGTTCAATTTTTTTTTTGAAGAACGAAATTCTTTTGGAACAATGATAATATAGATATTTTGAATTTTGAGTGGGTCAACTGAAATATTCGTGCAGGACGCAGGACAAATGCAGCGGGAGATCTTTCAACTTGAATCTAGTGTTTGCCGTCAAATTGAAAGGGTGAATATTGTGTCCACACAGGAATATCACCAATGGCCGATGACAGACATTTCCCATTCAGCAAAGGCCGATGGCGCGATATTGTGGTTTATCACCAACGATGTCGGTCGCTGTACATTCCGTGTAAATTTTTATTTTCGTGATCCTGAGCATGATCTCATTGCTCTTTCGAAGGAGTGCATAAGCCATAGTAATGGGGAGAGAGGCGGAAGAAGGCTTCATGTATTTATGTGGGGACGGTATTCGAAATTGTTTAAAGATTTCGGACATCATGTCAACATCTCTGTGGGTTGTTCCTGCGATGCGAGTGCAAGTGAATTGGAGAAAGTTATCGTGCAAAAAGGATGGTTACTGATGTTCAATGATAACAAGCACGTCTTACAAGTTTGTAAGAAAATCATCACAAAATTTGCACCCAAAAGGAGTGAGTCCATTGATTCACCCAAAAGCACTTGGTCCCTTCATTCACTAGGTAGGAGGATAAAAGGGTCGTTTACAAATTAGAGATGAATCCATTATATGATTAAGCATTGGTTCGATTCGATTATGGGATGGAAAATGTAATTTTTATTAATTTTTCAAATATCATGTTACTAATTCAGATTTATATTTGGAAGTTCCATTTACGATTAAAAAAATGATTTGTAAAGGATTTGGTATTTGTAAGAGACAATATTGCACCACTTGAATTCATTTTGGGGATTTAGAATTTAAAAAAATATAAAAATTTAGGATATTTTTAATATATTAAAACATATAGATATTAAAGAAGATTAAGTATAGGGATTGGAATAGATATTTTTGAATCGGATTTGTATGGTTTAAAATCAAGTATAGGGAATTTGAATAGGTATCTTTGGATTGTATACATTCTTGAAAATCCTCAACAATGTTTCATTCTTTTTGGATGTTTCTCCTTTATGTTGTTAGGTATCAAAACGACTCAAATTATCCCAAACTCTATATATTCTCCCATCAATTGTGGAATCTTTCGAAATCGAAAATTTACATAAGTCTTTCAAAATTCTGCTCTATGGAAAACCCCTATAATAAATCGAGGAAATCCATCTTCTCTATGGAAAACCCCTATAATAAATCGAGGGAAATCCATGAAGATGGGTGCCAAATACCTCAAAGTTGTAATATAATTTAATGGAGATATTTGTAACCGAGGCTCCCACGAATGTGTAGGTATTTTTTTAAAATACACTCATTTCTTCTAAACAAAGCCGACGTTTTTTGAACCACCATGCTCAACTAAGCAATGTAAAAAAATGGGCATGGGAAAATATGTTGAGTGTATTTTAATACGCAACAATTATTTTATAAAATTACTTTGGAAAAGTGGTTGATATAAGTCAGTGGTTTGGAAAGGTGAAAAATGATATGGATGGAAGTATATCAACCACTTTTATAAAAAGGTTATTGCTAGTTAATGACCAACATGAAGAAAAGATTAGTAAGAATGCAAACATATATTTATAAATAAAAATAAAAATATATACACATAACATTTTTACAATATTAAATATTTTTTTATAATATTAAATAAATAATAT
>JASDQU011404454.1:91647-101861 GCA_032191745.1 Picea mariana
GTTTTAAGTTTATGATGAAGATATCCACCACATCAGCTTGCTTCCAGAAGACATTGGGTCTTGCTTCATGAGGTACAACGCAGGTATTATGGTGACTGGCATTTCAATATTTGAGGCATTTGAGTTTGTTTCATTTTAAACTATATTTTATTATGTAACGTCTACTTGGAAATTATTCTCTTTGCCTTGTTTCACCTTGGTGGTTGACATTTTTCCCTAGTAAGTGGGTCACTCTTAGGGATAGGTTTTCTATTGGGAGGTCCTATTGATGAGTCATTTTTCCATTCCAGAACATACTTGTCACTTTTCACACTTTATACCCTCATCTCCTTACCTTTTGGGATATTTGAGTGTACTGGCCCAAGAAGGTATTGTCCCTCATTTCTTGGGAAGAAGGGGATGAAAGCCTAGAGTCTTGTAGTTGGAAAAAGATAAAATACAATCATGAACCTTCTATATGATCTCCCAGGGATCCTAAGGACACTTAAATTTCTCTCATAAGAAACTAATGGGACCCGTGACAAATAACTAATACAAAATGCCAACCAAGGTGGAACATGTGTGGGAACTGCTTTTCATGCTTAGGTAGAAGCCCCACACATGGATTCAACTTGGGGAAGCATGATGTGACCAGGGTAGAGTCAAGTTCGGTACTATTTTTCATGCTTCGGTAGAATCCCTCCTTGGGTTCAACTTGGAAACATCTTAAAAGAACAAAATGAAATAAATGGGCTTGGAAAAAAGTTGCATTGAAAATGAAGGTGCAACACACCCTCTACAAAGTGTTAGGAACCTAACCCCTCACGTAGGTACAAAAATATATTTCCATGTAATAAAGGTCAATATTAATAAGGCCTAGCAATAAGGAAGAATAAGTCCAATGTAAGAATACCTAATAGAAGCTTCTGCTTCTAGAAGGATCTTCCTCTAGATTTTTCTTTTGATAGACATATTTAGTATAAATAGGAGTCGAGGGTATGAGAATTTTTCTCTTAGATATTATTGTAATAGAGCTCTGCTCTGCTGGAGGTTTCCCCCTCGAAAAGGCAAGTGAACATTTCTCTCAGTAATCAAAGTGTTCTTCCTGGTGTTATTCTGGTATTATTGTGGTACTATTGTGGTGTTGTTCTGGTTATATCATTGTTTATTATCCATTTCTAAATGATTATTTCTATTCAACATACTATTTTATATCTGGAATATTACAAGTGGTATCATAGCACCTTCCTCTACAGAAAATTGTGGGTTAAATTTTTTTCAAAGTAGAGACGTATTCCGACATCTTTAAGTTACAAATATTTGTCGTTATGCACATAAACCCGTGGTCGACGATTCATACACGCAGGAAATGCAATTGGTACTTAAGCGCACATATGTTGGCCACCCTTGTAACCCTTTTTGGTACCCCTTTAAGTGGTAGCGCATCATACAACACATGTATATGGATCGACCTAGATCTCCTGAAGCCCTCCATAGATAAATCAATCGGTCGCCTGACTTATATAGTTCCATTGAAAACAACACACGGGAATATACTCTCTAGTACCTGGGTAGTCGGGTAGTACAACTAAGGGTACGGTCTATCGTCCTTAGTTGGTTCCCTGATATATTGGGCTGAGTACTATTGTTGGACCTCGCACATATATTAGAGAGTTATAGCACAGGGAAAACCCTTTTCTGTAGAACCCTTGAATACCCTAACCCTTGGGAAGGAAACAAAAATAGAACCAACAAGATCTATTGTCGTGCTATAGTGTCTTCTGCATTCTAGTTGTGAAATTACTACACATTTCTTCCTGTTAAGAATTTGGGCATTTTGTCACTGTAGTATTCTTCAGGCTGGAGTATAACTCCGCGGGAGTATAAAATAAAAAAAAGAGTATAGTGGTCCCTCCGACACACTTATTTGGGACCTATTCCATTGGATTCCCTTTTTCTCCCTGATCGCAGTCATCCCCTTCATTTTTAATCCTTTTTGTTTCCATGGACCCGATCCCTTTCCAGTTTCCCTATTTTTTTGACTATTCCATTATATTTACCTTCAAGCACTGATTGTCATGGTACCTATCACTTCTAAGTCCTTTTTTTTGTGGTCCCACCCACCCATTTGTTTTTCCTTACCCACACTTCCCCTCTCCAAATGGCCACCACTCGCAACTAAGAACTCCAAACTTCTGTCAATCAAGCCCATGTCTCCATTTAACATCTCACATCTCAGATGGATTCTACCAATTCTCGTATTGTCAAATTAGAGAACAAATTTAACAACATGGAAGCCAACCTCACAACCCAATTGACCTCCCTCCAGTATGTTGTCAATCAATTGTTGAACCTCCCTACAGATCCTTCCTCATACGAACAACCCGATGTTGTTGATTCCTCTCAGTCTCCGCATTTTCACTCCAACTCCTTTCATTGTGAACCCCGTCTTCCCCGCATTGAGGTCAATAAATTTTATGGCTCCGATCCTACAGGTTGGGTCACTCAAATGGAGCATTATTTTTCTCTGCATGGTATTACTAACGAGTTGGAAAAAAATTTCTATGATGTCCTCTATCTAGATCCTTGATGCAACACCCCCCCCACTCTCCCTCGAGGCTTCTCAACCTCTCGGTCAAGGATCGTTAAGTATTCTCGAGCCGGATTAGCTCCTCGGGACCTTGCTAGTCTCAAAACTCAATCAAACACAGGACCTGTTATCGCCCTCACGGTTTTCATGGTCACGATCTAATCATCATTGATTCTCCCATCGATCGACAGTTCATAGTAATTGCAAGTTTCCAACATGCTTGCTCTTTATCGAAGAGTCTTATCCCTGCAATAAAAAAGTGCTCACCCAATATAGATTGAATCGTGGTCGTTGATCCCCTGTCACGACGAGATCAATGGCACTGGTGAATAGTGGGTTGTGAACTAGCATGTTCACTAAATTTTCCTCTACTCCCCGAAATGGTTCCCCACTGTCGATTTTATGTTCTCAGATCGACGGTTATCCGCGGTCCTTATTTATTAACACCTTTTTCCAAATCTCACACTAACGGGTGCTAGCTCCTTCTTCGCGTGTGACCTTGGCTATGACTTGGGCTAAACCTCTTGAAGCGCTTTGGACTTTCAGCTTCGGCAGAATCCAGAATCACTTCTCCACAAATCCCCGTAGTTCTAAACTCACGAAGTGCCAAATCTAGAACGAGATCGACTGTTCATAAACCCCACTCAAATCAACGACTCTAGTCTGCTTCAGGACTTCAGTCTTCGGATGTCTCGACTTCTTCACGCCCACTTTTTCTCGGAACGCTTTCACCCAGAGTTCGTGATCTGTTGACACATACCTCCCACAGATCAATGGCCACAAGACTCTCCGGCTATTCGGGCTTCAGGAGTTTTGAGTCTCCACCTTCGCTTCCTCCCAGAGTACTTTCACCTGAAGTACACAATCTGCCGACATGTTTCCCTTTGGATATGACAGTCCAGATCTTCTCCATCCATGTGGATTTCCTTTCGGAGCATTAGGCTCCCGAACTTCCGGATCTCTCGCCACGAGTTCCACGCAACAGGCGATTGTGATCTCCTTCGGCCTTCGGGGCTTCGAGAGTTTGTCACACTCCATGACCGGAACCTTCCGAAGTAACTTTCCCCGAAATCTAAGATCTATCGACACGTATCTCCTGGCAACCAATGACCTGTATTTATTTCGGCCTTCAGTGATTTTTATTTCCCCTTGTCTACAAAACTTCAGAAGTGCTCTTGCTCCAGAGTTGTAGATATTACGCCACATGTCCCTATGGATAATGGACGTTCCCTAATCTCTTTGGGACTTCGACAAATCCATGCTCCTATGTACAAACAGGAGATTAAAACTCGTGTGCTTTTCCCAGATCCAATGATCTAGAACGATCCCACTCCCTCTTGGACGGATCTTAACCGATGACTTGTGAAATCTTCAGATTTTCACTCCCTTTGAAGATTTTGTGTCGCTGTCTCTCCTGAGCTTTATCTCTCAAACCCTTTGAATCCTTAGAGGGTTACTTCGACCCTTAGTCGAACTTTGAATATGTGCACTCCTTCAGTAGATTCTTACGCAATATTTAACTTCTTGCAGGCGACTGTGCACACCTTGGAGTAGTCTCTTTGCACTCCTTGCAAGTGGAATTTTTGTGCTATCTTTTCCGAGATTCTGAGTCGAAACAGACTCTGTCAACGCACTCCTTGTGGACTATATGCACACCTTGAATGAACTCAATGAAGAGAAGCGATTGAAATTTATTTCAATACTTCACCATTCATATTCTCAATAACATAACTCACACATTCATGAAAACAAGAAATAAAACGGAGACTGCAAACAGTAGAAACACCATATATTGGGTCAATATCCCTGTGTTATATTCATTCATACGTAAAATGGATACAACCTGATAAAAACATACATTCAGTAACAACTATTTCCTACTAATCTGCAGCTAACCTTATTCAGGTATACAATGCATCTACTTATATGAGAGGTCCTCTCGGGTTTCCTCTAACTACTTACCTGATCGAAATTAAAATCTTATAGCTACTTAGTCCTATTACAATAAACGTCTATGATAGACAATTTAAGGCGAATCTTCAAGTTCACGCCAAAATCAAATAACTAAAGGACGATCCGATCTCTTCTGGTTTTGACGCAATCGTTCAACCTCCTCCCATTAACTTCTTTGATTCAACTTTTACTCAGAATTTCTCTGAGATACGCCATCTTTCAAAATTTAAAATTTTACTCAAAAAGCACGCTAGGTGTTGCGTTGTCATCCCATGTGGCTTTGTCTAATGATTCTCTTGCATCATACTCCTCTGGGAAAAAAAATCATGGACTGCTGTTCATGAGCTCCTGCACTGAACTTCCATGCTTCTAGACATCAGCTTCATTTACCCAACTAGCATCTTCTATTGGGTGTCCCTTCCACTTGACCAAATATTCAAAGTAGGCCTTCCTCCTGGTCTTTTTACCAATCCTCTGATCAATGATCTTCTTCATCTGTGGATTTTCTGCTACAGGCATCTGCTTCTCCCACTGAATCTTGTCTTGATATTGTGATCTGTCTGTGTCATCTTCCCTATAAGGACACAGGTCTAAAATATTGAATATGGGTGATATTCCCACATCCTCTGGCATCTCTATCTCATAAGAATTGGTACCAAACTTTCTTAAGATCTTGCATGGTCCAATCTTCTTCAGCTTCAACTTGTTATATGTTCCTCTTGGGAACCTTTCCTTCCTCGGGTGTGCTAAAACTTGATCTCCCAATTCAAATTCAAGTTCTCTTCTATGTTAATCGACTCTGCATTTATACTCTACATTTTTGTTCTGCAGTCGCTTCTTGATCTCATCATGAAGTTTCTGCATCTCTCCAGCGAAGTCTTCTTCTCCAACGCTTCTAAATTGACTCTGCTCCATGTCTCTCAATTCCGATACCCCTCTTGGCATAATCCCATACACTATTTGGAATGTACTCTTCCTTGTACTTCTGTTTGGCGAGTCATGATATGCAAACTCTGTTTGTGATAGAATTTGATCCCACTGGCTATGATGTTCAGTGACCAAACTTCTCAACAAATTTCCTAAACTCCTATTTACCACCTCAATTTGTCCATCTGTTTGAGGGTGATATGTTGAACTAAAAGACAATTTTGTCCCCATCTTCTTACACAATGTTCTCCAGAAATGACCAACAAATTTAGTGTCTTTGTCTGAGACAATACTCTTGGGAAATCCATGAAGTCTTACAACTTCCTTGAAAAACAAATTTGCAACATGTGTTGCATCACTATTCTTCTGGCACGGGATAAAGTGTGCCATCTTTGAAAATATATCAACTACCAAAAATATGGAATCACTTCCTCTCTGTGTTTGTGGCAGTCCCAACACAAAATCCATGCTTATTGCATCCCAAGGCCTATCTGGAATAGGCAGTGGCTGATACAATCCAGTGTTCTGTTTCTTTCCTTTTGCATACTGGAAAATATTACATTTGTCCACAAACCTCTTCACCTCTGCTCTCATACATGGCCAATAGTATGAACCATTCAGTTGTGAAAACGTCTTTTCATGGCTGACATTTCCTGCCAGGCCTCCACTTTGTTTTTCCTTTAGCATATTTTCCCTCATTGAGCACCTTGATATGCACAATTGGAAACCTTTAAACAAAAATCCATATTGAATCATATACTTTGTCCACCGGCTTCTGTCTCTGAGCACAGGATTTGCACATGCTTAATATGTTTCTTTGAAATCTGGATCATTACAATATATATCCTTAAGGTGTTCAAACCCCAAGGTCTTGACCTAAAATTCCTGCAAAATCAAACATCTCCTACTCAATGCATCAACAACTTTGTTAACATTACCATAAATATGTTTAATGACAAAAGTGAAATTTTGCATAAACTATATCCACTTAGCATGTCTCTAGTTTAACTTCTCCTGTCTGGTTATGAATTGCAAAGATTGGTTATCGCTATACAAGAAACATTCCTTTGGAACAAGGTAGTGCCTCCATTTTTTCAAGGCTTGAATTATGGCATACAATTATTTATTATATGTGGAGTACTTTCCCTTAGTCTCATTCAACTTCTCACTGAAATATGCAACAGGCCTATTATCTTGGCTGAAGACTGCTCCAATTGCAATTCCACTCACATCACATCTTACTTGGAATGTCTTCCCGAAATTTGGCAAGACCAAAATTGGTCGTTCTGTTATCTTCTCCTTCAATATATTGAAAATTTTCTCAGCTTCTTCTATCCATTTAAAATACTTTTGTCTCTTCTTCACTGTATCCATCATTGGTGCACAAATTCCACTGAAATTTCTAATAAACTTCCTATAGAAAATTGCTAATCCATGGAATATTCTTTCCTCAAACATACTCCTTGGCGATGGCCATTCTTTAATTGCTCTAACCTTCTTAGGATCTTTAATTTCCCTAACCTTCTTAGGATCCATCTTCAATTCATTTGAAGAGATCACAAAACCCAAATAAATGAGTTTTGTCTTCATAAAAGAGGACTTCTTCATATTTATCAACAACTTCTCCTATTGTAGTCTCCTCATCACCAATGTCAGATGTCTCAAATGCTCTTCTTCAGTTTTACTGAAGACCAATATATCATCTAGATATACAATGAAAAACTTGCCAATGAAATCCTTCAATACTTCATTCATCAGTCTCATAAAAGTACTTGGGGCATTTGTCAAGTCAAATGGCATAACAAGCCACTCATACAACCCCTCATTTGTCTTAAAGGTTGAATTCCACTCATCACCTTCTCTCATCCTTATCTGGTGATATCCACTTTTCAAATCTATCTTTGAAAAACAATTTGCTCCACTTAAGAAATCAATTAAGTCATCCATCCTAGGTAAAGGGAATCTATACCTGATGGTGATCTTGCTTATGGCTCTTGAGTCTGTACACATTCTCCATCCTCCATCCTTCTTTGGACTCAACACAATAGGTATTACACATGGACTCAAGCTTTATCTGACCAAACCCTTGTCCAACAATTCTTGGACTTGTCTTTTCACCTCCTCATTCTCTTGAAGTGTCAGTCTGTATGCTACTTTGTTCGACAGACTTGCTCCTGGTATCAAGTCAATATGATGGTTGATACTTATGATGGGTGGAAATGAGTTAGGCAACTCATCCACTACTATGTCAGCAAAATTCTCCAACAACTCCTAAACTTCTTCAGGAAAATCATCCATAGAATTACTTGTAAGGACAACTCTAGGTTTCCTCACCACAACAAACTGCATCTCTTGTTCCTTATTCACTTCACTCAGGAGTTCCTTCCCACTCATGAGAAGTATGCTTCTGTTGGCTTCTTCCTTTACTTTCTTCTCTTCTATTGGCACCAACATGTGTGTTCTACCATTCTTTTCTAAATTGTAAGTATTCCTTCTCCCATCACGAATTGAATTCCTAACAAACTGCCATGGTATTCCCAACAAAACATGACATACATCCATGGGAATTACATCACACATAATCTCATCTCTATATCCACCTATTTTAAAGTCAACAGGGCATTGTTTAGTTACCATTACCTGGTGTCCTTTTTGCAACCATGAGACCTTATATGGATTTGGATGTGCAGTTGTCTCCAGCTCCAATTTCTCTACCATCTCTGTGGATACTAAGTTATCAGTGCTTCCACTGTCAATTATCACCTTGCATAATATGTCTTTTGTCTTGTAAGTTGTCCGGAATAAACTGTTCCTCTGCACTGGATTTTCAATTTATGGTTTTGGATTCAAGAGAACCTTCCTCAACATCAGAGATCTTCCATCCTCTGCACATTTTTATTCAACATTCCCTTTCTATGCTTTTGAAATGTGAGCTTCACCTCCTCCTTTCTTTTTCTCGAGACATTCCCAAGACTTGTGTCCTGGTTTTCCACGAGTATTACATATTATTTGTCCTCCTCTTCTTCATCCTATCCCTATGGAAAAAGAATTTCTTCCTCGAGGATGTCTCCCTCTGGAGCTTCTTCCTCTTTCTGAGTGACTATGGGTCTTATCATCCTCACCCTTGGGACTTTGTGCCTTATCATGGGTAACTCCTTTACCTCGGTTTGGGATTTTACCCCTACCTCGCTGGCTTTGTTTTCTGGCCAACTTCTCCTCTGCTTTCAATGCATATTGATATACCTCCTCTACTGTCCTCACTGATATCATGTTGATTTCATCCTAGATCTCATATCTTAGGCCATTTATGTATCTGAGAACTTTATCTTCATCTCTTTCCCTCTGTCCAGTCCCGATGTTCAGCTTGTAAAACTCTTTTATGTACTCTTTTACTGTTATTCCTTTCTGTCTCAGGGTATGCATTCTCTTGAATAGATTTATCTGATAATCCTTGGGAATGAACTTAGCCTTCAACTTGGATACCATTCTATCCCAAATCTTAATCTTTTTTTTACCTTTGCTTCGCCTGTCATCCTATATTTCATCCCACCACAGTGTCTCAACACGTCTCCTCGGTGGCATTGTGTTGACTAGTTCTCACACATAGAGTACAACTTTGAGTTCTTTCTTTCTCTAATACCACTTGACGCAGACCCCCCCCCCCTGACTCTCCCTCGGGGCTGCTCGGCCTCCCGGTCAAGGATCATTAACTATTCTCGAGCCGGATCATCTCCTCGGGACCTTGTTGGTCTGAAAACTCAATCAAACACCAGCCCTCTTATCTCCCTCACAGTTTTCACGGTCACGATATGATCATTACCGATTCACTCATTGATCGATGGTTCACAACAATTGTGGGCTTCCAATGTGCTTTCTCTTTATCGGAGAGTCCTGTCCCCACAATCAGAAAAGTGCTCACCCAATATCGATTGAATTGTGGTCGTTGATCCCCTGTCTCGATGAGATCAACGGCGCTGGCAAATAGTGAGATGTGAAATAGCACGCTCGCTAAATTTTCCTCTGCTCCCCGCAATGGTTCCCCACCATCGATTTTACGTTCTCAGATCGACTTTTATCCACAGTCCTTCTTTCTTAGAACCTTTTTCCAAATATCACACTAACGGGCGCTAACTCCTTCTTCACGTGTGACCTTGGATATGACTCGGGCTAAACCTCCTGAAGCGCTTCAGACTTTCGGCTTCGGTAGAATCTGGAAACACTTTTCCAAAAATCCCTGGAGTTCTAAACTTGCGGATTTTCGAATCCACAACGGGATCGACAATCCATAAATCCCACTCAAATAAACGACTGTAGTCCGCTTGGGGACTTTAGTGTTTAGACATCTCGACTTCTTTACACACACTTTTTCCTAGAACTCTTTTTCCTAGAGTTCACGATCTGTTGACACGTACCTCCCACAGATCAATGGCCGCAAGCCTCTTCGGCTATTCGGGCTTTGAGAGTTTTGACTCTCAACCTTTGCTTCCTCCTGGAGTACTTTCACCCAATGTACACAATCTGTCGATGCGTGGCCTTCTGGATCTAACGATCTAGATCTTCTCCACCTGCATCGATTTCCTATCGGATCATTAGGATCCCGAACTTTCGGATCTCTCTCCATGGGTTCCCCGCAACGGACGATTGCGATCTCCTTTGGCCTTCGGGGCTTCGATAGTTTGTAACACTCCACGAACGGAACCTTCCAAAGTGTCTTTCCCTGAAATCTGAGATTTGTCGACACATATCTCCTGGCAACCAATGACCT